>QVNX01002951.1:0-36281 GCA_014825495.1 Pseudomyrmex sp. PSW-54
ATATATCGAAATGCGATATATATATCGAAATGCGATATTATGATGTTTGCATAGAAAAATCTTATTCCTGCTCAAAACGCTACTTAGTATAGTAGTACTACGAACTATTGCAACAAAAATATTTTATATCGACGCGATCTACGTTAAATTTTTACTATTCCATAAAAAATTTATTTATTTAGTTAAAGATTTAACAAATAGCTTGGACTTTAGTGCTCGTTACATCGTCAATAGTTCGTCTCATTAATATGTCAATCTGTCGCGGATTGGATCGCGGGGAAAGAGGTGAATCGAACATTCGACAGTTGTGTTTGACGCGCGCGGTATTAACAGTGTGCGAACAATGTCAATTTGCGTCATTATCTTTGAACTAAAACTAATTGCGGTCTAATCACAGCGACAGAGTTATCACTGTCGCATCAAACCGTATAAAACGCAGCGCAGAAAGATGTTCATCCAAACATCGTCTAAATTAGATCGTCTAAATTTGGATTTTCTTGACAGAATTACTGGAACAGAAACTGAAGCAGACTGTCGAGCTTAAATTGAGACTAGGGTTTAATGGGCATTTGCATAACAATATAACATTCGCAAAGTAACGTTTCAAGTAAGAATTCTATCTCTGTTTTAGATTTTTTGGACAGAATTGAAACAGAAATTAAAGAGAATTTTTATTCTTCACTCTCTTTTATTTAGATTTTTTAATCTAAAATCTATTTAGATTCTTTTAGAATCTAATGTTTCAAAGCGTCGCACTTTCGTTCAGAATCTGATTTAGATTTTACGTGATTTTCCAATCGGAATCCTAAGATTCTTTGGGAAATCTGATTAGATTCCAATTAGAGACAAATTTCTGTGCGAGATCCGCCGCTGATCGATCGCGGCATCCGACTACTTGACTAATAGATAGACCGAGTACTTCTTCAGTGAAAATCGTCGCGCTAAAAGCGTCTAAATGAGCGCATTATTTTTAGACAAACAAATCCAGAAATATATATTTGATTTCTGACACTCGAATGTAAAAAAAAATAACGAGATATTAATTTAAAATAAGATGTGTAAATACGTAGATATGTTTTCTGACAAACATCGCGAAATTAAAACTTGTTAGCGAAACTATTTTCGATCAACATTCCATTATCAAACGTGCGCAAAATTACGGAAACGTGTTTTTGCGCGTTACAGTAGATTATATTTCTCCAAACAAGAAAGTCAGTTCTGTGTATCACCCCGGTGAACTGCGCAGCGCGACGAATCTGAACTCGCCGGGGAAGATATTCGAGTTTCTTCCTTAATGTTCTTATCGCGCGGCGAAGAGAGAACGAAAGAAGAAAATTTCAAAGAGAAAGAACGCGGATGCAACGATAAAAGGAATTTCGTGAAAGAAGGTGAGAAAAACAAAGCGTAGCGCGCGCGCGAAAACCGGGGGACGAGAGAGAGAGAGTTGATACAGCGGTAATGGCGTTGCGCTGCAGTGCCACCCACCCCGTTACAATTTGCAATTATTGCATTTCCCGGCAAATGGATTGCGCTCCGTGGTGGCGGCGGCGCATGCCGCGCGCGGCGCTTCTGGAAGGAAGAGCTACGAACGTGATTGCATCGGGGATTTCGCGATACGACTTTACGGTCCCTGATATGATCCCGGCGAAAAATTCGTCTGATAGCCAATAAAGCTAAGTGGCGTACGTGTGGGCGTGCGTGCGTGTGTGTGTGTTGTTATTGTGTAGGTGCCGCGAACGTGTGACGTGTGATTCCACGTCGTGTGCGCGTTAACGAAACAGCGGCGCGCCCCTCGGATGAGTTATCGGTATTACCTTCATCGTTTGGCCGGGCAACTTCGTCCTCCTCCGCCCTCTCTCTCCCACACCGTACACGATACATCCCTTTTATTGGAGGAAAACCCGTGGAAAATGAAGAAAAATGCAATGCCGAAAGGTCATCCTCAAGGAAACGCGGCGGAAATGATATTCCCCGCGAATACACGTAGTGGTAGTTCGAAAAAAACGCGCAAACATAAACCAAAAAAAAAATAATCAGTCTCATTATATTTTTACAACGCATGTTTTTCCCTTAGATTTGCGAAAAACAAAACGCGCGAGATGAGTCAAGTAACGTTGTTTGTCGGGAATAGAAACTTATTTCTTTCAAATATACCTCCACAAGATGATAAATATCTTCTGAGTTAATTTTTGTTGTTAAAATTAAGTTTGATTGGCCGCGTGAGAAATAATAAACTCACTCGATTGCGAATGTGGAAAGAGCATCGCTGCTGTTTCACAACGCGTGTGTTCGACTCGCGAGCGACTCGCAGCCCTCGCTGGTGGACTCGCGGCAAATTAGATTAGCGCGAATTAGCGAGCCGTATTCCGTGCCGGTGGCTAGAGCCCCCGTCCTCCCGGCGCCCAGTAGAAAAGGGCGGCTGGGTTACGAGCAGCCACCTAGCAGCATCGGAACGACCACCGTTACAACCACCGTGTGTACGGGAGATACTCTGCGAGAGAATCCGCTGAACTATATCCGGCTGTCCGGGAGCAGCCGGCGGCGAGAGCGAGAGGGTGGAAAACACGCGCCGGGAAAAGCGTGAGGGAGGAAGGGAAGCGTGCAATTATCACGAGTGGGGTGTCTACTTATCTTCCGGCTTTCCTGGCGGACGAAGAGGCCTTGAGAGAAAAAGAAAATATACTCTACTCTCTTTCTCTCTCTGGCGAATAACTCGTACCGAAGAGAGGGTTGAGGAGGCGACTTCGAAAGTGTAGCGCGCCCGTTTCTTCGGCGGCCACATTACGCGTGACGGAACGAGCGTCGCTCGGCGAATGGTTGCCGCTCGTAAAAGCAACCGATGCGGTAACCGCTCGCGCGTTGCGGTTACGATAATTAAAAAGGTCTAGGATACAATAGAAAGGGCAAACGAGAGAGAAACCGGCGCCGCACCATCCCTTCTTCTGCGGGAGATAATTGCTATTGCGAGATGTACGGATGAGATGAGGTGCGGTGATTTGCACGATACGGGAGAAGTGAAACGACGTGTGAGAGTAGACGCACACTTTCCTCCAACGTAGACCGAGTAATCACTTTAAATTATTTATGTGTTGAAAGCGCTGTTAATCAATTATTTAAATATTAAAATTTTAATAGCAAATAAAACACGATTTCCCCTCCGATTCTCTCTCTTTCTCTCTCTCGTGATCATAAATAAAACTCATAAATATATAAATATGCGATATTCCACGTGAAATGATTTCGCGATTATCATGCGAACCCGTGTAATAATGAGGAGGAAAGCGAGGATGACATCTTCTAGCTTCGCGGTCCCGACAATTAAGAGAGTCGGGAAATAATAGCGGGAGTTAACGAGAAACGAAGGCGGGCGAAACAAGTGCCGATGCTGCGCGAAGAAGCAAGGAAAGCGCTGGGAAATGAGACGATAGGGAAGAGGCGAAAGTAAATTCAAATATCTGCGGAAAAAGGATAAAAGAGAGAGAAAGAGCAGAGAGGAAAGGAAGAGTGGAAAGAGTAGGAGAGGGAGGAAAACGGGAGTTTCGCTGAATCAGTTGATGGAACAAGCGGAAATGGAATGTAACTCGGGCGCGCTACGATTCTTCCTAATAACGTTTTCAGTGTTTCCAGCGCGTTAAATGACTGCTGCAGTGATTTTTATCACGCGAGCTTTATTTCGTTCGTTTGTTCGCCGCCCGAATCGAAGCGCTAATTGCGATCGCCCTATGCGTTCGTTTCCCTTCTCTTTCTCTCTCTCTCTCTCTCTCTCTCTCTCTCTTTTTTTTTTTTTTTTTTTTTTTTTTTTTTTTTTTTAGTTGACGTTTCACATAAGCGCCGTATGTATAAACGCGAATCAACCGCGAAACACGTCATTAATTTCAACCGCTCGCATCCTGTCGAATCAAGATTATTCCCCCGGAACAGAGGAATGTGTGAATGTGTGAATTAGCGCGACATGCGCGACGTGTTATGTTACGTTTGATGAAAAGAGAAGCGGCGTTATCGCGGTGTGACGTTCGTGAATTGATTGTGTTTGTTTGTAAAATATCTGTTTAATCAATTGATTAAGAGACACTCTCGTTTACATCTTTGTTGCATCACCGATGAATAGTTGAAGCGCGCGAGAAAAAATATTGCACTTTGCATATTTTTCTTTCAGCGAGTTTTAAAAAACTGTTTTCTAAAAAAAATCTTTCTTTAATTTCGATTTCTTCTGAAGTTTTTTTTTTTTTTTACGTGTCGAATCTCTCGATCGATCACCAGCGCTATTGACGAGAGCGACGAAGGCGCTTTAATCGAAAAAGCGCCGGCAAAGAAGAAAAGAAAATACGAGAGATTAAGGAAAGAAGTGAACGAAGAAGAATAAGGTGAGTAATGCGCGCAAACATTGCTGACATAATCCACCTGGTTCTTACTTCTCATAGTTCCGGACATATTTGAACCCTTTCATGAAGTCAGCGGGAGAGGAACAAAAAACAGGAATACGAGAGCAAGAAAGAGAGAGAGAGAGAGAGAGAAATACGGAGGGAGAACAATGTAAATGCAAGAAAGGGAACGAACAGCCGTTCCCCTCCTCGCTCTTTCCTGCGAGTCACGCCGCATAAACCCTCTCTCACCTGCGTAAACTTTTGCGTAGATTGCGAGAATCAGTCCTCGATCTCCGCAAAAACTGCGGAAAACACGGTCGAAACACATTTCTCGAGAGAAAGTCGTTCGATAAATCACAGATTTCTATTTTTTCGCATTTTCATCAATTCCGACTCGCAATTTCTCAACGGATTGCAAATCTGTTTTTATTCGATTTGCCTAAAATGACACGCTCCTTTCTAAAACGCGCTTTATTTGTGCCTGTCCGACGTCGCGGTCTGATAATTCGCCGAATTCTTGGCGCAAAAAGGAGCAAAAGAAAAAACTGGCAAGCGCGAGCTGCGAAAAAAAGGGAGAAAAAAAGGGAAAGAGGAAGAGATACGAGGCGAAGGGAGGAAGGAGCGGAGAGAACGAGATAAGTAACACACACCGGTGTACTCTCGGCGGCATCCAGCCGGTTTTTGCAGCGCTTAGTCCCACGCGCAGCGACGCGCAAAAGAGGCAGAAAGAGGCAGAAAAAGCAACGCGGAGACTGCGAGAAAGAAAGAAAGAAAAAAAAAGCTCACTCGGTTATCTCCGACGAGACGCGGTTCGGGGGATGAGCGCGCGTGTATACAAGGTGTATCAAAAGCCGCGCGCTTTTCTTGGACCACTCGGCGAATTAGACGTCGAGTCTTCTCGGATGGGCCGCCATTAGAGGCCATAGCGGGCTCACGACTTTTTTAATCTCTAACATCAAGTACCGCCAGCGAGTGTCCCAAATTGACACTTCGTTAAAAAAGAAAAAAAAAAGAAAGAAAAAAAAGTCGCGTTTAAACTCGTCTTGGAAGTCGAACGAGAACAGCGAGACTCCTCCGTCTCTATTTTTGGATTTACCTCGTCGCTGATTTAAACAATTTTAATTTAACACACCGCGAGATTTGCCGTATAAATAGACCGTGTATTAGAGATGTAAATCGGTCGTTTTTTTTTTTTTTTTTTTTTTTTTTTTTTTTTTTTTTTCGACGACTTTGGATTCTAACTGTAAATGTTTGGATTCTAAATGTGTCTATACGAACCGAGTTCAACCACACAACTGGTTGATTAAAAATAAAACAAACCCAATCAAGAATATACAATATAAAATTATAGATACACATAATCTGTATCGTCTTAATTGCACGTTGCGTCGTAATTGTAATTTAGAAACTGGAACGCGAAATTGCGGTTCGCTTTCTGAGGGCAAAACTAGACGTAATAACGGAAGCGCTATCAAACGATTGGCGCGAGTCATTGCTATTATATCAATTACGTCGCGCCGGGAGTAATAACAGGTTAGGTGAGCGACTTGAAAGTAACGCTGACAGATAAGCAGCTCGTCGACACGCAGTTACGCGACTAATAAGAGACGTTAATGCCACAATGAAGAAACGTCAACGTGGATTAACCGTCGCGATGTAACAACTTATGCATGTAACAACTTTCAGCGCGTTATCTTACATAATCGGGCCGCGCGTTCTTCTCTCCTTCGTTTGGACCGACCGAGTAAAGGCGAATTTAATTCGCGCGCAAAAAGAGGCTTGCTCGAATATTATTATCCACGTCCGCTTAATGCTCGCAACAACAAAAACAAATCCGATATCTAAAATTCGACGATTGCTCTCATTCGCAAAAAAAAGGACGGTAATATTTTTTTTTTTTATTTCGCAAAGCGGAAGATATCGGGAGAGAAAGCGGAATTGCGAAACCGAAGCCTCTCCGAGTAAAAGCGCGCTCTCCTCTTCGAGTTACATAGACGATCTCATTAGCAGCCAATGAGACGTGTGCTCGTAACGTGAAGCGTGACGCAACGCGCATGAATTAATGAGTCAATTGCACGTTCGCCAGGGATAAATCTTCTCCGATCCTCCACAATTAGTGTCAGTTAGCCGATTCCGTGACGAGCTATCCGCGCGCGCGTTCGCCCGCGCAACACATAACATCCTTCGATCTGTCTGATTCGTGTCAAGTGACATACGCGGACGAACGTTAAAAGTTGCAATTGTCGATCGAGTTAATAGTTGATCGGGTCATTTCGCATCAATTCCTCTCTCTCTCTCTCTTGCATATTTGAAATATCCGAAAATGTTTTCGCAAATCGAGTTTCAAAATTACAAGAATTGTGTGATAAACGACCGGACGTTTTTATTAAAAAAAAAATACTTATTAGATAATTCTGATAAATATAAATATTAACGTGACAGTGTTAAAAATTAATACTGTGTTGTGATTAATATTGTAAATATTATTTGAGAATTGTCACGATTAATGTTGTAAATATTATTAGAGAATTGTTACAATTAATATTAATTATTTACAATATTTAATCACATAACTTTCAATATCGCAATTCTCACACAATATTCAACGTAACACATTGTTACGATTAATATTGGAAATATTGATCACAACAAATCTCAATGCTTTTTAAGATATATTTTTTTCATTATCCAATTTTACATAATTTTTTTTTTTGTAATTATTTCTTTCGTAAAGATCCGATCATTGGAACGACCGGACATTTACTTTTATCTTGTGAAACAACGAAATGAAAGTAACGCGCGTATTTTTGCCAAGTTTTACAAACTTTCGTAATTCTATGCATGAAAGAGAGAAAATACAAAATGGAATATATATATTCCTCGTTCCCCATTCTCCGATCCCATATAAATTTTGCGCGCGCTCAATATGCCAAAATATACAATGCATACTAATATTCGCATGCCAGATTGCTGACTTCGCCAAATTATATCCATTCTTGTGATATCTCGCGAGGAGCTACACATCGCGTCGAGAAACGTGTCTGATAGCATCTATGTCACAGCTCATTCCGTTTCTCGACTCCGATCCGAGCCGCGAAATTACTTTCGAGACACGCGCGCGCAGCGAGAGAGCAACGACGACGAATATCAGAACGAAAACCCTTGGCGAGATATTTCGGAAAGAGATGGCACTCTCTCGCGAAAAGACGCGACTCGGAGATTCGTATTTTCTGGCCGCGTTGTTACCCCTCCGGATTATGGCGCGCGTCTTCAACCCCGAGAGGTTATACGGCTGGAAGTTGAATAGTCTGCGCAAAAGTTCCACCACCGCGGAACTCCTCCCTCGTTAATTCCAAAGTTTCGCGAATCTCTCGCTCTCTTCTCCTCTAATTTTTTCTCTCTTTCTCTCTCTCTCTCTCTCGCGCGCGTGCAGAAGAACGCCTTCCCCCTTTTCCACCGCGTCCGCGTTATATCCGTCGCATTTGTACGAGGAAGCGAGCAAAAGGAGCTTCGTCTTAGAAGCCAGATGTAAGACAACTGTCGGGAAAGTGGATCATCCGTTTCACGTTAAACACAGCAAATCTCAAAGCGTCCGTTATAATGGCCGCCTCGGTACATAATCTCGAATTCCGTGTACTCTACGCGCGCGTGTTACAATAAATATTAATACAAAGGTCGATAAAAAATTCTTCTGGATGAGCAATCAGTCGCTCAACATTTTCCTTGCAAACACGCAATCGGATTAAAAATTACCGAGTTTTCCTCGTTAATTAACCAGTTTGAGGAGAATGAAAACAACCGCGGGGCAAAATCAAGCTCTCTCTCCCTGTGTTTTATTTTTTTTTTTTTTTTTTTTTTTTTTTTTTTGAAACATTTCATCGCGTCGCGTAACGCGAACGCACGCACGGGGTGAAAAATATTTTTATGTCCGCTACCGGCGAAACTAGTTATTAGTCACGTGGCGAAGGGTTGCAGAAAGAGAGAGAGCACGGTGGAATGAAGTGGCGCAGAACGTGCATCATGCACACACGCACACACATACACACATGCGAAAATACAGAGAAGCGGAAAGAGAGAAGAGAGAGAGAGAGAGAGAGGACACAACCGAAAGGGTGAGAGGTTAAAGGGGGAAAGGGGAAAACGCGGTAGCTCGCAATTTGCGTAATTGAGCCTTGAATTATTTACACTGTCGGGTGCGTCATACTTCTAGCCGGTAATAACTGACAGCCTGGCGTAAATGCGAAATCGGTTGACATTTAGCACGTCCGAAATTACGACGACGAGCGCCAACAGCAGGAACGCGCCATTGTCTGCTCGCACGCGAAACGGCGCGCGTACGAGCCTACCAGATTTTTCTTCCCCTCTTCCTCCCCGCCGCCTCCGCGTTTGCCGAGCACACGTCGAAACATACCGGAGCCGCCGATAAATCGGCATTCAAAGCGCGTTGAAAAGTTCTCAATTTCAGGGAGGCTATTTTTTTTTTTTTTTTTTTTTTTTTTTTTTTTTTTTTTTTTTTTTTTTTTTTTCAAATAGATCGATAGAGAGAAAAAAGAGAGAAAGAGAAAAAGTTTTCCGGACAAACTCATGAAATATTAACAATACAGAAAAACATGTATTGCTTCGGAGAAAGAGAGAGAAAATCAATCCCTCTTTATACCCTGAAGTAAGGCAACCGTCCCGATGGACCGGACGAAGTATCACCGGACACATTTGCTATAAATAAATAATTACAACATAAAGTATCCATACGTGTAGAGGTACTCAAAAACATTGGGAATTGTTTATCTTCAACATTTACATGTTTCATAAATCAACAATTGTTGAATAATCGAAAATTGAATTACTTTATTTCTTCACAATGTGTTCCGGTCACTGGGAACAATTGCGTTGCCTTTTCGTCGATTATTTAGTAACAAACGCCGTAACGACAGAAGAAGAGAAACTGGGAAAAGAAAATTAAAGCTTCTCAGAAGAATAATCTCTTCTAAGTGGAGTATCCGCTTTGGTCTCTCTCTCCGCGATGGAGCCGACTGCAAAAGAGGGACAAACGTTAAGTGGGATGTTAAAGCAATGAAATCGTATTTATAGAGCGGACATGATGTTTACTTGGGTCCTTGAAGAAGCCTCTCGCTTACTTAGCAAGTCACTTAGCGGTTACGCGACAAGCAAATTCGCTAATCCGAGTGCGGAATCTGAGCGCGGCGGCGACGGCGATAATGCACTCTCTCTTTCTCTCTCTCTCTCTCTTGACGGGATTTTCGTCTAGGTGCGAGATCAGCCGTGGGTTCCGTCACGCAAAGTGCACGCGGAGTCGCGCCCTACACCCGTCGGCGTTGTAATACGGTTTTCCTTCTTCGACAATTGCACCGTCCTCTGTCGCGAACAGGTAAACAAACGGAGGTAAACATACCGCGCGGAAATCTCCGCCGTCGGTCAAGAAGCAGCGGCTGCGTGTCTCCGAGGGTCGCTAATTTCAGCCGTCGTTAAGTTCGGTGGCGTATTAACGCTTTATGCACTGTAAATAACGCGGAAATCTCGGAAACACGGAGCGAGAGACCGAGGGTGTGTGTGTGTGTGTACATGTACAGTGAAAAAGAAATTCGAAAAAAGAGAGAGAAAGAGAGTGAGAAATCGGGCAAACGTGCCGCGGTGCGCGAAGCGTGGAACGAAGATACGCGGAAAACTGAAAGTAAGAAAAAAACGAAATTTTCCCATCTGCTGCAAATATTCATCTCGCAATCTCGCGCCTTTCTCCCGCTTCCTCTCCCTTTCGCCTTCCCCCTTCGTTTTCCCTCCCTCGTCTAAACATATTGCAATGCCTCGCACGCGGATATTTCGGCGCAACGAATATGGAAACGAGGGGGAAGGAGGCAAATGAACAGCGCAACGTGGCTACAATCACAGCGGAGAAATAGCACGGAGAGAATCCAAATAGCGCGGAGAGAGAGAGAGAGAGAGAGAGAGAGACTCCGGAAGAGATAGAAATTAAGATACGTATATACACATATAAAGATATAGATAGTAGCTTATGCAAAATTCGGGCCAATCTTCTAGAAAAAAAAAAAAACGAGATAAAATGCATCGTCAAATACAACAAGCGAAACTGCACTTTGTGACAAATTAACCGGAAACAATCCGGTGTAATTTTTTTCCAATCACGATTTATTTACAATAAAAAAAACTGAATCTACTAGGAAAAAAATATTAATCGCGTAATTAAACGTTCCGCTGTTTAGGAGATTTCCTTTGGAAAGTTACGGCTTTTCGGGAAGCGCTTCATTTAACGAGCGCGAGCAATCTGCGGAGTTATGATATGGTCATTCGGAGGAAAAAAACGAGAGAGAGAGAGAGAGAGAGAGAGAAAAAAAAACAGATGCCCAGAAATCAGGTTTTATTCGAACGGTAGTTGGAAACGCGGATGAAAACCACGTGCAGAACGAGTAGCCGCAAATGGCGTAGGAAATTTGTTTCTGTTATCGCGCTCCCCTATCGGCGAGCGTCTCCCTCCTCCTCGCCCCGATGCACTGTCAAAACGAGTCACTGTCCATTCGGATCGATAGCCTATTTCCTCGTCAGGGCTTCCCGATTAACCGCTCCGCGCAGCGGAGGATTTCAACGCGGACTGTCACGCGGGAAAAAGGTGAAGGCCCGATATTAACTGCGAAATACGCGGCGAATCAATAAACGGGTTTTCGGTCCCATCTCGGTCGTTCGCATCGCGGTATTGTCAATATTAGAAAAACATACGTCGCGCACGCGATCGTAGATCGGAACACACTCGGGAGAGTTGACAAGTAGAACAACGCGTGTGCGCCTTGTGTGTTTACAATTCCCTCTCGTCTAATATAAAATAGATGCGACAATCAGATTTTTTTTTTTTTTTTTTAACTTGCCCACTGATCGAATCGAGCCATTTGCACGCTGTCTCGTTGTAGCGGACGCTCGAACGAGATCTCAGCGAGTCTATGAATTCGTTTTTAATAATTAATATTTTAATATATAATAGCATAGAATTTTAAAGAATATTTCTTAAAATGTTTTCGAGAGCAATGTCCAGCTCAGAGAAAGTTCTTGAATGAAAAAAAAAATTGCTTCATTAGCGACACAAAACGTGTAAAACACGTCGTTCGAAAAATATTCCTGACTCGGCGCGAGCGGAATACACAACGACAATAAAACGAAGAAAGAGAGCGAGGAATTTGCGGATGATTCGCTTTGTTAACGCCGGCGTAAACCGTTTTATAAACGCGTGATGTAGACGCACAGTACACACGTGGGGAAAAAATCGCGCAAACGTCGCACACGTGGACACGCGCCAAGGCAACGTCAGATCGCAACGGCGCGTCGCGGTTACACGCACAAAAGCTTGTTCGCCGGAATATTTATTTACGGTCGTCGAGCTTTTCGGAGCCGTGGAAACACCGGTTGAATTTTCAAACAATTTCCGTCGCAGAGCGACGGTGGCCATTGCCGCGCGACGTCAGAGAACGCGTCGACTCGCTCTTTCTCTTGACAAGGGGGAGGTCAGAAGGGGGAGGTCCGGTACAGACCCGAGAGGGAGAGGGATTGTTAATGGAAAGCCATTGTTCTCTAATCAAATCATTTGCTCGGCGCTCGGCGGGGATGACGGGAGGGAGGGAAAACACCGGCTCGGAATAGCTCGAGAGCAGGTGTTCCCCGCGATCAACCCTTTCGCTCGCTCCCTTCTCGATCCGTTTCGCTGTCTTATTTGTTCTTAGGCAGACTCTACCCCTAGAGAACCGACACCCTTATTATTTACAATCCGGTCCAAATAACGGAAATCGCGTAATAAAATCTAGTATATCAGGCGAGCATTTTCATTAATTAATTGAACTCTATATCGTTGAAGAGCGACGAGCACACTTCAATGTGCATAAATAATCTAGTGTATATATTCTCGTTACTATTTCCTCTCTCTCTCTCTCTCTCGTTCGCGTATTTATTTCATGATACTGTTATTTGCTAAAATTGGATAATTAGATTTTAAATCGATAATTCAAACTCAAATACCTGTTTGTAACAAAAAATAAAGGAAATAAAATAATATACGTAGCAGTTGAAATATACAAGACACGGAGATTCTATTTTTGTACAACTTTCGTGTCATCTGTTCTCGATATGTTCACGTGACTATCAAGTTATTACTGCAATGTGTGCGCAATGCGTATCGTTTCTGATAATTTCGTGACGAACTTTCGCCGCTACGTGAAATTCGAGAAACACCGCTGGGGGAAGTACTTTAACGACATAATCGCGATCGCGCACGCGAAACGCGGAAGGGCGGAGGAGATGATGACGTCAGCGTATAATTAAGAAACGCAACGGCAGTTTTGCGCGAAAGTTTCGACCGGGCATATATTATGGCAGTTTGTAAACGACGTTAAAGCTCAATTCCACGAGAGAGCAATACATACAGCGCGGTAACATGTAGGTGGTACGAATTGGCGGTAACGCGGGTGCCGATATCGGGGGGTCGATAATCGTTAGTCGACGTTAACGGTAGTTACAAAGTTAGGTAGTAAGTACACCACGGTGGAACTTAAATCGAAGGCGGGAAGAGGAAGTGAGAAAAAGATAGAAAAAAGAAGGAATAAAAATACGCAAAAAAAAAAAAATTCTCGCGGACAATGTCGTTGCTTGCGAAACACGTATCGCGTTGCCATCGCGAAATTAACCGCTTTGGTTTCGATACGGAGAGAAAAAAATTACAATTCCAGAAATCTAAATGACAAACGCGATTTACAATTTTAACAATTTCGCCATTTTCTCGCGGTTCTTTTTTAAGTTAGTAAACGATCGTTTAAACTGATCGCGCGACAGTACGAGGAGCTGAAAATGGATGCGAGGAGCGACACATTGTCGTCACCTCCTGTTACTCGTCGAGAGCTCGGCGTGGGAAGTCGCGCGTCGCTCTTTAACGATCGACGCACGCACACGCGTGAGAAAAAATCGTCGTAACCGGGTGAGACGAGCTGAATGCACATCTCGCGTAATGCACTCTCGCCGGTCAGAATCGCGCGTGGGCCACCCAAGCCGAGGATCATGACGGATGATCAGCGGCTTGCGATGGTGCGTCCATCAATCGACTGTCGAAGCACGAAAGAACACGAGAAAGTCGCATTTGTACGAGATAAGTGGTTTATCTGCGGTCTTGAGACACATTTTTATTTGTTTTTTTTTTTTTTCAACTTTACGTACGTAAACACTTTGTTACAATTATTTCATTAATAAATGTCCGACCAGTGGAATTACATTTTAATTGATTATATTTGAGGGAGAGAAATTGCGAAAAATTGAACTTGTACGGAATTTCCATATTTCTGTGATTTTCTCTCTGGTACATGACGTAACGATCTCGATAGAGAACACACTCCCGAAAAATGTATACGTTCTTCCCGTTCACGTGCATGACACATACACGTGCACAAGTCAAGCTCGAAACGCGGCCTGAAGTATGATATTTCGTAGTCGGGACCAATAATGCGCGCTTTATATCCTAAACGTGCATCCCGATGGTCATCGATCGCTGATGGGTACCATGTCGAGAACATTCAATAACCATTCGTTGCACCTGCGCCGGTAATCGACTTGGATTTTGATAGATGCGGATTTCGATAAAAGGGAATACGGTTTTTTCGACGAGAGAGAGAGAGAGAGAGAGAGATCGGCGAGCGGCAATGAATTAGTAGTTTGGTAAGTCATCGAACGCGCGACGAACGTTCCGCCAAAAATTGCCAATCCCATTTAATGATGGAACTTTTATTTGCGGACCGACGGTCATTTGTTCCGCGACACCAACACGCGCCGCCCGAGTTGTGTCACGCGGCAGCTGTCCGCCGCCAGCTACTGTGTGTTGCCGTGCCTTGTGTGCACTTAGAGAGTCTGCTACGTGTGACTTTCGCGATAGTGATAGATTAGATACCGATCCATCTGCCGCGACGAGCATAGTCGCGTCGCGCGCGGCGTATTAATCATATCGGATTTTGGTGATAAACGAGCCCCGTAGTCTGGCGCCAACGACATTACCTCAGAGATCGCGCGTATGTTCCGACCGAGCTCGATCGATGTGTGTACGGGAAATCTTTCTCAAACACAATCTCCAGGAAGGTTATTCGATCGAAAAACAAATTGCAATCTTACGCAAAAGCTTGTTTCAAAAATCTGCTTTTTAGAAAAAATTAAAAAAAAAATAAGGTAAATGTTCCAGTGACCGGACATTTATAGAGAAATAATTTTTATGTGTTCGTCTCGAGGAAATGAACATAAAAAGATTTAAGTGTCTGATTTGGGATGAGGTTTTGCTTTAACTTGGTTATTGCAGATAACAAAAAAAAAAAAAAAAAGAAGATCGATATACAAGCGGGAACGCGGAATCGTAAAATCGGGACGCGGCGGAAGCGCGCGAGGCGGTTGCGTCACTGATTTCTTGGGGAAGCGACGTTAAAATCGCACGACAGGGCACAAACGGCCCGAGCGTAAACCGAGCGTGCATATATTTAGACTGGCATCGCGCTTCAACGATCTGCCACGAAGCCGCGCGGGCGCCGGCTTGCTTCGCGGAAGCTTATATTTTGCGCGCAGACAGCAATTTTAATCTAAATAACTTGCGAACGGCCGCAGGAACAATGGCGGGGCTCTTTAAACATCAAGCTGCCACAAAGGATAGTGACGCGTTGGCACAGATAGGGGCACTTCGCGGATTTAATTGCACTTGTGTGGGTGTTTCGTACATATATGTTCCATGTTCGTGCGCACGTATGAATTCGACCATTGACGCGGAATCGCAACTAGAGAGATTGGAGTATCGAAATGGAGAGCAGACTCTGACATTTGGCAGATTGAATCGCAAAACTTGTGGTAGCCTTCTCAAATATCATGAAGAGAGAAAGAGAGAGAAAAAACATCTCTTCTTGTAAAAATTCTCTACTTTTCTCTAAAGGTTGCGCGCCGTTAAAAAAGTAAGATGACATAAGAAATATGAAATAAGAGGTGTTTATGTAACGAGAATAATAGCTTCTCGGAACTATTATATACGTCGGTTCACATAGCGCCTTTAACGACCGGCACGGTCGGTATGAGCGATATGAAAGATGCGGAAAAAGCTTAATTAACGGACAATAGTTCCAGCGCGATAACGTTGCTAATGTGTATACACCGTCGAGCGGAAGAAGAGACCCCCGCTCTTTCCTCATTTTGAGAAAAACGTTCGCGACAACAGTTACAACGCGCACCTCAGCTACTTGATTTTTTCCTCTACAATCGGAAGTAAAATAAAAAAAAAAAAAACTAAGAAGAATTTGCGAGAAGAAAACAATTGCGGAAGAGAGAAACATCTTTAAAAATCTCGTAATCTTTCGAAACGCGCGCTCGTTTGTTATCGACGTTTTTTTTTTTTTTTTTTTTTTTTTTTTTTTTGCAATGCCACTCACGTTATATTAATAAATTAACACAAATATTTCAAGAGTCTCTTAATTACAAATTGCAGAAAAATTCCGCGTACATCTGAAAACTGTCGGGATGTGTCATTATCTAGGTGCAATTAGTTCGCGACACGAAAACGTCGATCTTCAGCCGCGCGGAAACCGCGCGGCAACTTCTTTTAATTTTCCGACATGGCCTACTTCCGCGACCAGGCGATATATTTCCGCTCTCTTGCGGCCGAGTGTTCTTCCTCGGGCAATGCCGAAATCTGATTTGAAAACACGGCCGGGTCGACGAACTCTTTTCTCTCTCACACACACACACACACACACACACACACAATGTGGCTAGCGCTGATATCTCTCGCACACGCGAACTTTTCGTTGTTTATCACGCATGAACGGAGTCAGCGCGCGTTCGCCGCAAAGTCGGATATACATTTTCGAAGATTTTCCCTCGCAACATCATTTTCCGACGTGTAATATCGCGCGAAAAGATTGCGCGGATTTTTGTGGTTGTTTTTTTTTTTTTTTTTTTTGCACCTCGCGATGTATCGAGAGAAATATCGAAGCGTCTCGTTATAACGCGGTTGAGAAGCCGCGCTTTTCGACGCGCTTTTCTCTTCGTTCTTCCGCGCGAGGCGACCATATATTTTTAAATTCAACGTTCGACATCTCGGCCGTGAAAAAAAAAAAAAAAAGGAAATCCCGCGCGAGCTCTCTCCCGAGTTCGACAAAAGCCACAGTCATTCTTAACGGACGGTGCGCGAGATCTCACGGTGTAACACGCCGCTGTCCTCGAAACCCATTAACCTCCGCCTACACCGGGGACGACCTCGGCCTCCACGTCGGCGGTTCTCTTTCTCTCTCTCTCTCTCTCTCTCTCTCTCTCTCTCTCTCTCTGTCTCTCTCGCGTGGCTCTTAATCCTCCGCTCTTTCCGAGCCCGTTTCTCTCCCATCGCTCGAGAGAAGCAACCTCTCCGTCGTCGAATATATGCGCGAGAAAATATCACGTGCGACTTGCATAATGCTCCGACGCGTCGGATTAGAACGCGTCAGTAGATCGCGGGATTATCGGTAAGCAAGAAATCGGAAAGCCGGACGAGGATCAAACTATATTTCGCAAATTCGCGATTTGCAATCGTCGTTTTACGTGATTTTCTAAAATATTCTAATTTTTTTATTCTAATGCGTTGGATTAAAAATGTTACAAATATTAAAAATGTGTGACGGGCCAAAAGGAGCACACCAGCTTGTTATTATATATCTTATTAAATCGCAATTTCAGCAGAACGTTTCGACTGTTACGATTATTAAAACTGTGAATTAATAATAGATTTGATGTCGTTTCTTTTGAGCTCTTATAATTTTAACATTTGCAATTACTTCTGAAGGTTCAATTTCATTTTTTGAATTATAAGAATTTTAAAATTGCATTGAAAAAAACAAATATCTCGAGGTCGGACAAAAGCGAGGGGTTCCGAGTTGGTTCGATGCAATTTGCCATATTTTACATTCGTCGTCGAGTTTTCCAGACAACGCCGGTGAGATTTACAATCGTCGTTTTGCCCGCCGTAAACGAGGTATTTTAGGAAGCAAACGATCGTAGTTAGACCTTGCTGCAACGTCGTCCGGGGAGTATTTAAGGTAGCACAACGGCGAAATTTTCGAGCTATCCCGGCACGAATGTGTTGGTATCGTCGAGAGATATTTTCGGGATAATAGCGTTACGTTATAATGCTCATGCACGCACACACACTCGCGCCAATGTAAATAAGTACGAGGCTCGGGAGAGATTCAGTTCCGTCCGTAATTTTTTATCCGCTAATCGGTAACTTTGGACGGTTTTTATACTCTGGTGATTAAAATTTATACGCATATTAAAAATAAAAACGCTCGTCGAGTATAAAACGTCACAAAGAAGTCCGCGACAAAATGCGCAGTTTGATAAAAATTTCGCAAACTCTTTTTTGCAACAACGCAACGGTCCTACACGTGTGTTTCATCGAGGGGGGGGGTGGACAAAATCCCAACTGAGAGTTTCAGTCGCGGGCTATGCGTGCAGCTCGTAAAACCGCTCGCTCCTGCTCCAAGACTCCGGTCCAGGTGGACAATGGGTCGTTATCGGCGACGGGAAAAATTTTCCACGCTCTCTCGTCCGGCTCTCGATCTCGCTCTTCTCTCTCTCTCTCTCGCCATCTTTACGACGCGCCGATACAAGCAGCACACGGACAATACATATATATCTGGCGGCGATAACGATGTCCTATTTTCAGGATAAACTTTTTCGCCGCGCGCGCTCTTTCTGTCGAAACCGAAAGAGATCGAGGAGAAAACAAACCAAAAAAAAAAAAAAAAAAAAAGCGCGCAAGGAAATAAAAATCGTGAAAGGAACACAGCGGGGAGGAGAAAACAACGGCACGGCCATGCCGTTCCGTAGGCGCTTGTGAAAGCGAGCGCGCGCCGCTGCTTGCGAGACGACGGGTATAACAGGATTTTAAGCCACTGCGAAACCGGTCCTCCCACCGAGGCCGCGAGAGATGGCCATCGCGAAAAATATCCGTCTCGTTCCCGATGATGGGGGCCCGAGCCGTATATTCCAAAGTTCGCCACGACCAAGAAGAAGTTCCGAACCAAAGAGCGTATTTTTCTATCGCGTTCCGAAGAATCGGTTTCGCTCTTCCCATTAATCGCGAACGATCGACCTGCGCAAGTCTCGCCGGGGCTTCTTCGCTGACGTTTAACACGTAGAGGAATCGTCTGATTCCGAAACGATCAAACGGCTATCATGACGAAACGATTGCTCGTTAATCGTTCCTTCCGTCGATATTTTTCTTGTTCCACTCTTGTAAACGCGCGAGTTTCTTCCGATACGCGATGCACCTAAATACATTTTTAAACGCAGAGATTTCGCAGAGAATAGAGTTGTCGAATGTTTCCCTCAAACGCGATACACTTTTTTTTTTCGCGTGCGATTTTGTTATTCTTCCTCCCCCCACAGTTTGGCAATCAAAGCGATAACGTGTTGAGAAAGAAATGTAATAAATAAGAAAATCTCTTTTTTGTCCCGTCCGATCTGATGGCGTACTGAAATTGTCTCAATGAATTTATTAGACGTATCTAGCTGTCAGACCTTCTTCCATGTGCTCGTAGAAAATGCACGTAGCAATTTGCCACGCCCGCACTCAATGTGTTAATAAGTCTGTTTGTCTCATTAATCCGCCCACGGCGGAAGAAGAGAGGAAGGGAAGGAGAGAGAGAGAGAGAGAGAGAGAGAGAGACCTCGCTTCTTCTTTCGACGGTGAGTCAACGTTAATCACGGGTCCGCACTTAGCACAATGTTATCGTTACGATTCGAGCGTGACATCATCCAATTATACGGGATAGAACTCGAATAACGCCGTTAAAGTGTCACGGCAGAGAGTCCGTATAAATAATTTCGTAATTGAAGCGACCGCGCGCGCGCTATTTTCGACGCTTCGCTTTCGAGCGAACGTATCCTCTTTCCGTCTCACGATCTCTCTCGTCGTATCTCACGACGTCGGAAAAATACATCGATAAACGTTTCAGTCGACGGAAAGCAACGTGTATGCATTTATTGCATTCCTTATCACGCGCTCCAATTTCCACGGGAAATCTTTTGACAGAAAACGAAAGGCGTTCGCCTATACGCAAGTTTCTTCTTATCGCGCGAAATTTATATCGAAACTCACTATCTCATCCTAAAAAGTTCGCGCTTGTCCCCCGCGCGCTTCTGTACGACGGCATCGACGGCAGGAAAATCGATCCCCGATGTTGGAAATAGACCGGCCAACAGGCGACGGATTCGTGGACAACGTACGAGGGGGCAGCACGATATTGCATGGTAACTGCACGGTCCAGCTTGCTGCTTAGTGCTCGAAGGTCACGAGTCGACGACTTCGAGAGAGATGAAGAAAGAGAGAGAACCCCGGGACCGGTTTCCACCATCGCAGCAGGCCCACGCCGTCCGCGGTAATACAGGGTGTTCGTGGAAGCGCTCTCCGCGCTTTCGGCGTTCGCCCCTCGAAAAAAAGACCGGGCCGCAATTTCGATCGGCGCGCCGCACAAAAGATGCGAGTTGATCACAGAAAATTTAATTACTTTTAATTCTTTTTTTTTTTTTTTTTTACTCTCCGAGTACATATTCCGTTCCACACACTTTCGCGTAGCACTTCTCAAAAAACATTGCTCTCGTTGAAAAACATTGCTCTCTTTGTTCGCTCTTTGTTTGCGAGAAAATTAGATTCTGCAGTATGTGTGTAATAATTGTTGAGCGCGGCGAAGATTGGAGATTCTATAATCTCGAGCTCGCCGCAAAAGCCGCGGCTCCATTTTACATTCGACGCCTGGAAGTGCCTCAAATTCAACGGTTTCATAAACAGTCTGCGAAGTTTTCCGTTACAACGCCGTTGTGATTAAAAGTTTTCCGGAAAATGCGGTGGTGGCTCTCTCCGCGTAAGGTCGTTACCGTGCATTTTGCACTCGCTCGATTTGCACGTGTATCGCTCGACGCGCGTCCACGACGAGTATATGACACGAATCATGCCCTCGAGCATGAACGATCTCTCTCATCTCCCGCCCTCGCTCTTGTTCCCCGTATTCGTAGGAAATAAAAATTTATCGACGCGCTTGCATAATCCATTATCTAGTCGAAGGACACGGTCGCGCGCTAGCGACCGTATACACCGCAGATCCGGTGTGCGAAAACTTTCACTAGCGTTCGTCACAATGCGGAGGCCGCTGTGGCAACTGAATTCTCGATCGCGCAAGAGACACTCGAAAGAGATCCATCGAGGGTTACCAAAAGAATTAATAAGGTTTTTTTTTTTTACAAATAAAAGATTTCGTCATTACGCGTATAAAATCCTTCACGCCACGAAGTCATATAATACAATTCTTTGTGAACGTATTTTAAATACATCAATGTGTGTGTGTTTTACGCATATTAAACAATTTGAAACGGATATATTGGATGGAATATTTTTGTATCGTTTTTTTTGCCCAATTTTTTTTCCAATAAATAAATCGTAAAATAATATAAGAATCGCTTTTTACGGTTACGACCACTTCGGTTTTAATATGCGGCTGTTATTCAGTAACCGAGTGTTAAAGTCCGGGAGTTTCCTAAACTTCCCGATCTGTTTTTGCGCGCCGCGTCCTTCAAACGCGCAACCGTTCCCGTTCTCCAGTTGGCTAGACGAACAAATACGCGAACAATTTGCACCGTTGCGCTGGCGCGCGGCGCGCGCGCGAATGCCCGGTCGCAATTTAACGGATTACGCACCGCGGTGAGAGGGAGGAGGGATAATAATTGGAGACGTAACTTCAGCTGTCTCTGTGACTACGGACGGACAATGGGCGAGACGGCCAAAAGGGAGCTCTCTCTCTCTCTCTCTCTGACAAATAGTTGGTGACCGGCCGACGGTTGCATTATTGTCAGACGAATTGCGTTATCGCCCGTTCACTGGTAATTGCCGCTCCAATTACTGTAATTATCGCCGTGCAAACCAATTGATTAATGTACACAAACGCCTCTCGATCTCGCCTTTCGCCGGCCCGACGAGTGCCCGGGCCGACGACGCGCGCCACTTCACTTCGATTCGTTGCCGAAGCAGCACACCCGGTACATAGACGCGCAATTCTTACCTCGAAATCGCGGCAAGCAAAGCGAGTGGTACTTTTAACCACGGCGGAAAGAATGGTCGAGAGACCAAAGAGATACGTATTAACGTAATTACGATTAAATAACTCGGCTTTGCCGTGTTTCTTCGGCGCGCAAAACGCGTTCGCGATGTTTGTTGCTCGAAAACTTTCCACAACTTTTACCGCAAACAATGCAACATTGTAGTCGATATCGCCACGTGAAAGGATTCAAAACTGATTACGAAATTAATTAGCGAAAGCAGCGCGCGAAAACTTACGATCGATCTTTTCGTCTACTCACAAGTTCTGAAGTTTGATACAACATTTAACGTATTTTATGTTGTTGTTTTTTTTTTTTTTTTTTTTTGAGACATTAAACTACATTCAATTTAATTAATTATTTAGTATATTTAATAGTTGATTACAGTCTGATATTATATAATTTAGTTTATTTAATTTTCTTCGAAAGTTCTTTTTGCTTCAGACACGTTAAACTTTTTTTAGTCTCTTGCTGTCGGTTTTCAGCTTCTTCGAGCTACGTATGTATTAAATATCTATGGTAGAGAGTACATACACTTTTATGCCGACATCATTACGCCAAAAAACGTCGCTATGTTCACCTCGTCGCGCTTCTCCCACCTCCTCGACGACGGCAGATAAAAGCGAGTTTCCGGAAGAAAGAACGCGGAGAATCCTCTCTAGGCGACATAACCCTCTAATAGATCTTCTCTGGGCGACATAACCTTCCAATAGATCTTTCTCCGGCCGACATAAACCTTCTAAATCCCCCGCGAACGAAGCGCTTCGTTTGCACGTTATATCATCGAGAGGAGTATACGCGGAGGAGACCGCGCCAGTTTGAAACTCGCTACGCAATTGCGTTGAAAGGACTTTTACAAAAGCGAACACCCGGTACGTAAGCGCGAAGCGCGGGGAAACATAAATTATTTTTTTTTCTCGCGCGCGCGCGGAGAATTACCGACGGTTCAGAGGCGCCGCGAAAAGAACAAGAGAGGAAACATCGTCTCGCCGCGTCGCCATCTCAAGACTTTTACGATCGCGCAAAGTCCGTTTATTCCGCTAAGACGAATCGAAAGAGCAGAGTATAAATTTCGAAGTTGCAAGTACGCGTCCGGAATGACTAAATATTTTTTTTTTTTTTTTATTGAAGTGCAAAGGATCCTTTAAATTTTTTTTTTCAAAGTAATATACATATATATAACATAAATAAATATGTAAAAACACAGATCGTTGTATGCGTTCGTTACACGTCACACACGTGAGAAGAGCTAACGCATTTGCATAAATTTATTACGGCAGCGCACTCAAATCGACCGTTTCAAAATTCCGAGTTAGCTCGCGCATAAATGTACACTCAGGATCAAGGGAGAGACGGTCATACGGGAGCTAAGGGACCGCGAAGGAAATTATTGGCAGAACGAAAGTTCGCCACAATTTACAGTTAATGCAGCTAACGTTTTCTCTCGATGTTATTACGCGCCATTAAAAATAGATAACCGCGAGCTCTCTCTCTCTCTCTCTCTCTCTGTCTCTCTTCTTCTCTCTTCTTTTCCCGGGCAGACTCGGGATAAATGCGAGGGAGATTCTGGAAGGCAGAATACGGGAGTGTTCCGCGCGCGATCTTCTCCCGGCGACATAAACCTCCTAAATCCCCCACGGACGAAATGTTGCCGTTCGTTCGTGCGCGCTACAACCGACGATTCGCCCCCCCAAGAGTAGCGCGCTACAGTCTCGGGGACTGCAGCTGTGACTCACCCCCGGACTCACTGCAGCAGCGCAACGGCGGCGCGTTGGTGGCGCCCGTTGCAACAAATGGCGCCGTAGCGACGCCGATGAAATTTTCAACGAATTTTCCGCGAACGACGGCGACCCGTGCGAGACGACGACGTGTCTCTTACATGTACCAAACGCGATTTGCGAGAATGTATTGGAGGGAAGACTGTGCGCGACGAGAGTCTTTCTGCGCAAAGGACAGCGCAATTCTTGCGCCGCACTCAAGAGACGGAGGTTTTCCTCCGTCGCGCTTTTCTCTCTTCAACTTTTTGGCGCGGCGCGAGCACTTACCGAAAAGCCATCGAGCCGCGCTCGGAAGTGCACCCCGCTTTGGAGACCCGGATTACGAATGTTTTCTATCGCTTGATTTATCGCGTCGTAAATAACCGCGCGTAACCCGGAAGTCCGATCTAGCGGAGATCAAGAAAGAAAGCAAAAGAGAAGCTTTAAACTCCTTAAGTAAAATCCAAAGCAAGCAGAATGCGAAGAACAGCTTGCTTGCGCGCAGAAATCTCGCAATCGATAGTATCTCTTGCAAAAGTTGGTGGAAAAAAAAAAAAAAAAAAAAAAAACGGAGCGACTGAATGATGTAACGTCGGTAGTAAAAGCGCAACTAAAATATTGTGAGTAAGAATGGAGCAAAGAACGCGCGCGCTACATGAAGAACAAGCGAAGACAAAAACAGTATAAAATATACACGAAACACACGCACACGAAAGCAAAGTTCCGTCAAGCGGCGCGCGCGAGCAGTTAAGGGTTAAAAATGGCTCGGCAGGTTCTCCGAGAGTCTACTCTCTCTCTCTCTCTCTCTCTCTCTCTTTCTGTCTTTAGCTCGTGAGACAGGCTACAGCTTCCAGAATACGGAAGTTTCGTGATCTCCACCTCTCCCACGACTTCCAAAATCCTCCGGACGAAACGCCCCCTCGTCCGCCCTCTTGCTCGATCCGCACTCGTGTTTTCCCACCCTCACGCCGCACCTTCCGTCTTTTTCACGCGCCTTCCCCGGTCTTTTGTTTCCGTCTCTTTCGCACGATTACAGTCTGAAGAGCAGCGTAGACGCGCTGTACTCGCGCGCTCTGAATGGATCAAGTTTTACTGCGCGAACAAGACTCTTACGTCAGGGTTGAAATGATGAAGAATTCACGGCCGCCGTGAATCCGACGGAATTAAATCGCCGCGAGTCGTACGAGTCGCAATCAAAACTTAAACGATTTCTGCATTAATAATACTAAAAAAATTTTTCATATCATCTTGCTTTTTCCCTAGATTTTAATTCACTTGCGTGCAACACGCACGGATTTAACGAATTAAATTTCTTTTCACCGCAGCTTTTCGCGTTGATAATTCAGTTCATTACGGATTCCTTCAGATCTCCATTTCCCCCTTTACACGTGTACACGTACATATGTACACGCGATCACAGAACACCATAGGCGAACGGGTCGAGTTTACTACGCAAGTCCTACGCCAAGGGTGATGTAATATTCACACGTCGTGCAGCTGCGGCAACTGCAGCTCGACGAAGAGTCGCTCAGACCAGACACAGTTGTCCTTCTGTAACTGCGACTTGCGAACGAACGTCTTGAAATTTTCACCGACGTGGAAAAACGTCTCCCGCGTGCGCGGAGTCACTAACTTTCGCGCGATCGACGGTCGGGAAATAATTTCGCGGCTACGTGAGGTCACACGACGAAGAGAAGGGAAAAGGACGCCTCGTGAAATATTCGAATAACTCGCATTCGGAGAAGCGACGCAAATACTATCCGGGAATTCGTATTTGTCGCTCCGGGTTGTGAGCGAGCAACAACCGGAATAACGAACGATGCCCTTCGCTGACTCACTGCAGCGGAGCTTCGTTTCGGCGGAAATTCGGGGACGACGATCGAAGTTGGGATCTCGCGCGCTATTAAACTCATAAAGTCCCGGGATAACAACTCTCGAGTCCCGAAAAATCCCGATTGTATTTGCATTCATTGCCTCCCGCGTGACTCTTTCCCCTCGGCGCATAAAATAAATACTCGAATTCGCGTCTTTCCCCTACCCCGTTGCGCTCGGAAAAGTAACTCCTCCGCGTAGGTAAACGTCGCGGCGCTTCAGCGCAAAAGGATTCCGTCCTAAGACAAACCTTCCGAAACTTTTCCCGTCTACCCGTTCGGTTACATCTCACGGAAATTTGATTCCGCCGAGAGCTTCTCGACACACTCTCCTCGACCGCGACGCGAGGAGCGAAGAATAATACGAGTGCTACAAAAAGCGCAGGCCGGGGGAAGAATGAAAGAATGTACGCGCGCACGTACATCAGAGCGTGGAGAGAGAGAGAGAGAGAGAGAGAGAAAGAGTGGCGGTGCCAGACAAAAGACGACACCATTTGTGCGGTCCTGGACAATCGTTTTTACGCACATATTTTTTTTTTCTCTCCCGCTTTCCGCGCAACACCGGGCTCATCGATCTCTACGCCCGCTCTGTCTCGACACAACTGTATCGAACTCAAGATTTCTTGCGGGTCATAAGTCAGCGGCGGTTGTGAAATTTTTTTTTTTTCTCAAAGAAAATTTGCCGAACAATTTACACTGGGAAGCAAACCACCGACGAGAGTCCTCGTCATCTCATGTATTTATTCGCTCGTCTCGACGAGCTGCGTGTAAATAATGAGAGTCCCCGGCTCTTAATTTCAAGTAATTAACCTTTACAGATGTTTTACGCGGGAAGTTCCAACTGACTCTCTCCGAGAAACATCGAAAAGTACGCGGCTCAAATAATGCTCGTTCAACTTTGTCGGCGGAACGCGCAAATCGACTTCTGACGGAGAGTGAGAGAGAAAAAAAACCGGCAACATTCTGTAAATACGCAATGTTACGGACTTATGCATTGCGTGCTCGGCGAAATCGATGTGCGAGAGCGCGCGATATCGAAACAAAATTAACGATAGTTGCGAAGAGAAACGCGCGCGATATATATTTGTTTTTCATTTGCAAATCGAACGTCGCATCGACGCGCAGTCTTGCGGTCATATCGCCGAATATTCGGCATCAATATTCATTAGACGGGATCGTCGATGACCAAATTTATCATCGATCCGGCGGATAGCCGAGTTATCTCGCTTCTCTGCTCGCCAACTCTCTCTCTCTCTCTCTCTCTCTTCGTGCAAAGGCCTTGGGAAGCACATGTTTTAGCTCTCTTTAAGCGCCGTCTATATTTACACGCTTATCTGGCCTAATAATTTCCTGTCGCTTACGGGTTACTGACTCGAGACAATATCGACGAAACTTGCGTGCAGTTTACGCGGCGGAATTGCGCACGAGAGACGACGACGACGACGACGACGAGAAGAGGCAGGTCTGCGCGCGGCTTCTCCCGGCGCCGAGACAAGCGCGAGAGAGAGAGAGAGAGAGAGAGAGAGAGAAAGAGAGACAGTCAGTCGGCTGTCGCGCGCAACAAACTTTTGGATATCCGACATTATCTCAAGCGGACTGGCACCCGAGAGAGCCTTTCACCGCGAAACCAATCGACGCCCCGGCGCTAATACGAGCGCGAGATTATACGTCACGTTAACCGGCAACTTCGTCTCAAGCAAGCGAGCGATAGATCGCGACAGTATTCGATCGAATATTAAATCACCCGTGCACTCTCGATATGATTGAATGAGGAGGGAGGGACTCATAATCGAACGGAAAATCGACGCGATACTCGAACCGAACACGACCGAGGCTGATTCGTTCGCTTATCAGACGTGTAAATGTTTTGAACAAACTAACAACTGAAACATTTCGATCGATTTA
Source organism: Pseudomyrmex sp. PSW-54 (assembly GCA_014825495.1). Taxonomy (NCBI): domain Eukaryota; kingdom Metazoa; phylum Arthropoda; class Insecta; order Hymenoptera; family Formicidae; genus Pseudomyrmex; species Pseudomyrmex sp. PSW-54. The sequence continues at coordinate 27,043 of QVNX01002951.1, forward strand.
ATTGATTGATGAACACGCACAACAAACGTGCAAATTCCGTGAAAATTTGCGAATATTACGTTCTCGTATCTCGCGAGACGAGAGAACACAAGCGCGAATTGTGAATTCGTAATTAATAAACTCCGCTAATTCAATCTCGAGAGCAAATTTTACATATATTCTAGATTCGCTTTACTTGCGCTCGCGTATTACTTAATTATCGGTTGTACAAGCGCTGTGTGTCCGACATCATTGCCGCTGTGTTCGCGGAATCCCGCAAAGACCGGGGGAAAGGGGGGAGCCGCGCTTTCACCTTTCGTTTTCCAGCGCGCGATGCCGCAATTTCGCGCGTTTCAGCGAGTCGAAAGAGACATCCTACCGTTTTCTTCATCGCGCGCGATATGCAAGGAATTTCCCCGTTCTTTCCAACACACGGAAAGAAAGGAAGAAGAAAACATGTATATTCGCCGCAAACATCCTCTGTATCGGTAAAACTCCGTCAAGATATTTCCGCCCTTTGAAACAAAGCGATCTGTTGCGAGGCAGCGCGCATGGTCGATAAAAAAAAAAAAAAAAGAGAAGAAAAACGCAAAAAACCTGCAACACACACGGGGTAAATGTCACGCGAAAAAGAAAAGCAGGGGACAGGATTTTCGTTCCTGTGCGCTCTGCGTGATCGACGAAAACGGTAAAATAAAATAAAATAAAATAAAATAAAATAAAATAAAATAAAATAAAAAAGAATCTTGCGATAACCTCACGAACTGCAAATCCCGACCTCTCTCTGTTTAACGTTTGCTTTGTAGTCGTGTAGTCCGGAAGACCGGGGCATTCGCTCAGGACGGATTTCCGCGGGGTAATCTACCGCCCCCGCTGGCTCTCGCCGCCGCCGCCGCTGCTGCTTCAACCAGATTCGAATAGATAGCGATCGTATAAATGGGTCATACGTCTGCCCGATACCGAGGGAGGGAGAGAGAGAGAGAGATGCCATTACGCGCGGAATACACAGTGAGTACGATTTTGCATTCTGCGAACTACTATACAGGAGTGTTATGCTTTCGACTATCCGCATTGTTCCTCCGATGACAAACGGATTAAATTAATGCGAAGAGAGAGAGACAGGCAGAAAAAGAACCGTTTTAAGTCGCAAGATGGTGATAAGGCAAATGACATTTATAATGTAAAAAAATCATTATTAAATATTCGAATATTAAACGCTTCAAGTATTTTCTAAGACATGTTTTTAAATATCAGTTTCTAATTTTGTACGTAAGTACTTTGTAGCAATTATTGTCCAGTGGCACTTGTCCGGTCATTGGGACAATCGAGCCTTACACAAGTGAATAAATTGGAAAAAGAACTTAATGCGAATTTGATAGAAGTGATGATAATCCGTAGTTTTTTTTTCTTTTTTTTTTTTCACGCGAATGAGATGCTATCCGATATGTTGCGATAACGCGACGTGAAACAGCTTGTATCAAATAAATGGGATGTGATAAAAACGGAATAATCAGCTGGAAGCAGACCGTACACCGGTAAACCGATAACACAAAGCGATAACAACGCGCGTCGATTTACATCTGCAAATGTATAACGTTACAAAGCTACTAATTCCCCCAATGAATAACTCGATTCTACGGCAATACAAGAGACACGCTTATTATTAGAATTATCAATAATTTTGAGATTAAAAGAGAGAAAGAAAGAGATAATAAAAAAAAATATTATATCCGAACTAAAACAAAACGAGTTGGAAAAGTATAACGTTTGAATCCTCAAACCGTGCAGAACATCGAGGATATGATCGGAAACCATCGCGTTTATTTTTTTTTTTTCTTTTTTTTTCTTTTTTTTATCGCGGACGACAATTCGAGGACATATACCTCGGGATTGATCCCATTCGACCTGACACAATTCGCAGTAAGCGCGGACAATTCATACGTACACACGTACATACACGCGCACTCCAAATAGACGGGACTCTCGCATAGATAGGCCATTCGTTTGCAGAGGAAGAGAGAGAGAGAGAGAGAGAGAGAGACTTTACGAAGCCCGGGGAACAAAATTCGGCAGTCCCGACAGTCCCGGAGGGCTCGTTTAATTTTTAATTAAGTCCGCAGAGAACCCCGGGAAACACCGACCGAAAACTTTCTCCGTCCCGATGTTTTAGCATTAAAGCATCGGCATCGTTTCGCGTGTAAAACCCAAATTGAGTGTCTCCACGCGAACTTCGGGGATCAAACTTTAACTCTTCCTCCGAACTCGACTCTTTTTCTCTGCGGAGTTCAATTTTTAAACAGCGCGAAACACACACAGATCTCCCTCCTCCTCCTCGAACAGCGTATATACTTTAGTCAAATGGAACTGTATGTATTCATACGTTCGCGGTATTTAAATAAAAATTTCCATAGACCGCGCATTTGACAATTTTTTTTTTTTTTTTTTCGAGTTATCAGAATTTAAAATTATCGTAGAAATATTCTGACGGCTCCGGGGGATTTGGTCTCCAATTAATACAGAATTGAAGGCCGATGAGTCTAATTTGTTTATTTGCAAATTTCTGTGATATAAAAAATCAAGAATTTAAAACAATTGTCGCGCGCTAATTAAACGAGAAATAATTCTGACAAAAACTCTCGATTAACGAAGAGACGTGACAATTAACTTGATAACTTTAATATCAAAGACTCGGCACAGAGATTATAAGGAACGACGATATTGTCTGCATCTATTTTTTTTTTTCGGGCGCGTGCGTTTGCACGGACGAGATTTTTTTTTTTTTTCTTTTGCCGTAAAATGTTCCCTTCCCATGTATAAGAGGCGCGCAGTATTGAAATGTCTGAGAGTAGATGCTCCGCATCGAGAGATAAAGGTTTTCCATGAAACAGACCGTACTATTCCACAGTATACACACGGCTTTGACCATCGCGCCCGATAACGGGGACGAAATTCAAAGGATCTCCGGATCGTCCGGGTCGCGCAAAGATACTCCGGCGATATCGGATCGTCGTATCGTGCGCTTGAAGTCCGATTCCTCTAGGGAAAGCACATTAAAAAAAAAAAAAAAAAGAAGAAGAAGAAGAAGAAGAAGAAAGAGAGAAAAACGGCCCAGAAGGGGAGAAGAGAGACGGACAGTGAGAGACGGAGACGTTTAAGTATTTCAGGGGGATCACGAGGAAGCGCTATTATCGAAAAAGGATTTCACCTCTCTCTCTCTTTCTCTATGTTCTCGCCGGTAAGAAGTGCGGCGCGAGAGCGGAGAGATAGAAAGAGAGAGTTTCGAGTTTCTATCGGAAATTTATCCGCCCTCATCGGTCATTCATACTTCCTGCATTCTAGTCGAGAGCAAAAAAGAGAGACTCGAGAGAGAGAGAGATAGAGAGAGAGATGGAGGAAGATCTCGGGGAGGAACTACCGAGCCGAAAAATTACGAGTTTATGCGTCGTCCGCGTCGACATTTACGACGACGAGCGGAATAATGCACGAGCGTGGAACGCGAGGGAGGAAGCGGTCTCGCGACGAGATCGTCCCCCGTGTAGTGTATTTACGGGCGCGAAAATTGTCACGGCCGCTCGCAAACTTTCCTTTTAAAATAAACGCAAAACGGCGACGGAGGACGAAAACGCGGACTCGTTTATATTAAAGTACAGAGAGAAATACAGGTTGCGCCGTGCGTTCTCCGAGAAAACGTCGGGGTGTGTGTGTGTGTGTGTGTATTCGGAAAGACGGCGCGCGCTTCTCTAATCGTTCAAATTAAGAATTATAGTACGCCGCGCCAACCATCCTTTCCTATTCTCTTTAGACCCCCCGACGCCCGGGGTGTAGCCGCTCTTCTCTCGGTGGAGGTAATAAAATACCCCCGGAAAACGGCGTTCTCTCGCCTCCGCCTCGTCCCGACGAAGTCTCTTTCCTACGCCGAGAAGGAAACGGAAAGACGAGAAAGCAGCGGCGAGGGAGGAGGGCGGGGGCGGGAAAAAGAGAGAGGAAAGAGAAAGAGGATTTAGTTACGTCGACGGTGAAAGTGAGAACTCCGGAAATTAAGATCGCGGAGCCAATACAACCGAAATTGTCACGTATTTTTTTTACCGCTCTCTTTTTCCGGAGTTAATAAAAATCCTCGTGTTTGTCATTGCGGGGAGAGTGTTTCAGTTCTCTCGGACGTTTAACTTAAGGGGAGGAAGGGTTGTAGCGGTGGTGCGCGAATCCCCCGAGCAATCCAAGACGAATTTATCATCAATAATTTCGAGCCTCCCATTTCCGTTAAACAGGAAAAGACTATAGAACCGATTAATCTTTAATCGATAAGCGGCCGTTCGATCGATCTCTCGTTCGTTTCTTTCACAGTCAAGCGGCTGGCGGTTTTTCTACAATCGCTAATGCACCGAACGTGATCAATAATCGAGCGAACGGATCCAGGAAAATCGCGCAGGCGATGATTTTCTCGTCGCGTGATTCAATACAAATATTACTCGGCTCGATAAATCGATCGACAGAAGTAAGTGGCAGCCGATCGCTCGCTGCTCGCCTATTCACCGCTCTCGACGTTCTATGTATAGAAAATATCGACCTTCGCCGTGTCTTAAAAGTTAATCGGATTTAGCGTAGCGCCGCGCGTATAGTCGTGATCTACGCGACCTAATAAAACGAAGAGCCAACCCCCCCCCCTCTCCGGCATGTGATAAGACCTTTTCGCGGAAGGGAAATCGGGCTGTATCGATCGTCTCGGCGCCGCGCGTTTAATGGCGATACAGTTTTACGGTTTTCTTAAAGCGACCGACGGCGGGATGATGATGCGACCGCCGATCTCCACGTCGTTCCCCGCGTCGCGTCTTAAACGCGTCTAACTTAATTTGCGGTTTACTGAAGAATTCCGCCGCGGTATAGACTACCGATCCGGCGCGAATGTTCCGCATGCCAGACGCGAGACGGCGAAGCCGCCAGCAGTTCTCTTGAACGTCTCTTCTTATATCGCTTTCACTAAGTTTGACGAAGACTCAATAATGTCGAAAAGAATTCGGCGGGAAATGTTTATGCGAGTAGAAAATACTCTCGAACTTGCGCAACTTTTGAAAATATACTATCGAAAATTATCGAAAAGACGGCGCGGTTTCGCGGCGCGATCGCGGAAGGTATCGGAAACGAGCGGAACACAATTCCCGATTACAAAACCGATCGCGCCGCGACCACTTTCCCGCGAACAGCACAAGAGTTTAAGAGGAAAACGAGGAAAAAGGAAGAGGGGGCTTTTTTCCTCCGGACTTTTCCCGCGGCGTCTTAATTTTCGCTAGGAATTTTCTCGTGGTGCGCAAGTAATTCCGCTCCGCAATCAGCTTCCCGGAATAGTTCCGGAACTTTTATTGCGCGTGAACGAGAACGTAAATGAAGAAGAATCAACGCGGTGTAAAAACGAAATTGTGTTTTGCTCTCTGGGGCGCGCGAGAATCTTAATAGCCTCAATTATAAACATATCTCGCGAAGAAAAATCAAATATAAAGTCGCGAAATGTGTGGACAAGACGCGAATTACGCGAATCTTTCTGACGCGCGCGCGCGCGTGTGTGTGTGTGTGTGCGTGATTTGTGGGAGGGATTGTGCGCGGAACGGGCAATTTTCTTTTCCAAACCGAAGTAACTACGTTCGCTACGATAATTTACAGCAGGTAAAGCTGCAACCTTCGAAAAAACGGCCTTACAAGGGAAATAACGTAGAGTTGACGTTGTAATAACGACGCAAATTGCCCGAAACTGGTTTGCATCGAAAGGATACGGCGCGGCACGAGAGAGAGGAGAAGAAGGGAAGGGGGTTAAACGGCCGGAGCAACGAACTATATAATATGGACCCGCGGTGCCTCGGGGTTCCAACGTTGCGCAACGCCGAGAGAGAGAGACAGGTGGTCTCCGGTTTTAACCCCCGTCGTAAACTATAAACCCGCCGGGGCCCGGCCAGGTTGTCCGTCTTACGTCCGAGCGCTGTATTCGTGCGCTGTTACACGCTGCTGCCATATTGTATCCCCCACTGTCATTTATTAGACGCGGTTCAAGTCGCAGTAACGAGTACAAATCTCACTCGCGACAAAGACGACGATTAATTTCGACGACGAGCACACACTCCTCGGTCGCATCTCAACACCGAGATCTTCTTCTGCGTTTTTGGTTATTTCGAAGATTCAATTTACAAGATTTTTTTTTTTTTTCACGAAAAAAGAAAATATAATTTCGCCTCCTTCGAATTGTCAATTTCCTAATATTGTTTCAACTTCGTATCTAATGTATTTCCAATATTACATAACTTCTTTCTCTCTCACCGTAATTACACCGTGGGTCTCGGTTTCAGCGCAAATAAGATACTGTTTCTCCTTCAATATTCAGAAATATTACTTCACTGCTGTATAGATTTTACAAGAGAGAGAGAGAGAGAGAAAGAGAGAGATATCGCGTACAATATCGCGCGTATACAATTGCGGAATGATGAGTGGTCGCTGCCGCCGACCACGTTGTTGTGTCGCGGCGTAGCCGGCATTAATAGTAACGGTAATAGCGGAGCCAGCCCGCATCTATCTTCGCCCCGGCCTGGAGAAACTCTAGCCGCTCTAAATACGAACGGCCGGCATCTATTTTAATCCGATCGGGCGGTTTATACGCGCGTCCGAAAAGTTTCCCTGTGGAGACTCGCCGCGCGTGGGTGGCCGAAGCGGATTGCCGGCGGCGCCGAGCCGTGTGTGTATGCGTGCGTGCGTGCGTGCGTGCGTGCGTGCGTGCGTGTGTACGCATCCGCGCGCTTTCTCGTATCTTCCGCAAACTTTTTTTTATCGGCGAAATACGCTCACGGATAATATCGATGTTCGACCCGGCTTAAGTTATCGCGCCGACATCGCGCTTTCCGTGCGGGGACGCGCGATTTTGTTTTTTGTTTTTTTTTTGTTTTTTTGTTCGGAAACGCTTCGGGGGTCGCGTCGAATCGCGCCGCGAAAATTGAGCGAAGAAAGAAGAGTGCAGCTTTTTGATTTTTGCAATTCTTGATTTGACGGCAACAACATGTCTCGCAAAGCGACAACTTGTTTCTTTGCAGCAGACATGCTGCAACAATTGACAGTCCTCTGTTAAATATATTTGAACAATCATCTCTCAATGAGCGGTTTGTACGTCGTAACCGTTACTTCGAAGTAATGGGAATTTCAGTGTATACAAAGTATATTGTAACTTACTCCATTGTAACTATTGTGCGCAACTGCAAATTCTTCAAAGCTACTCTGCTAAGAAAGACCGGGCGAATGTCTTAAGTTGGCTTGTTTAGCGATTCGCGAGGTAAGTCGCGCGAGTACGCTATTATAACTTTATATCCTCGTTAGACTTTCTGTGAGAGCATCTCTCGGAGAAAACGTATTTTCGAGGCGTATTGCGCGATTTACCGCTTCCGGAGAGATGTATATCGCGCATTACGGTGTGTAGACGCTGTCCGCAACAAAATTTAGAACGTAAATATAATTTCGTAACGTCTTCGATTTCACGTGGATCGTAAAAAAAAACAACTCCATTGTAAAAAAAAAATGCAAGTATCGGTCCTCATTAAATTGTGTCGCCCGTGCCGCAATAGACTAATCGATAATCGGATCCGTATTAAATGTGGAGGAGGAAAACTAGGAAGCTTGTAAAAATCAAGTTTTTCTCTCCGGCCTTTAGTTAATCGAGAACAGTAATATTCTCTACACTCTTTTTACGATCCCGCATAAATCTGTTATAGACACACACACTCCTACGTGGCACAAGTTATTCTGTACTCCGAACTCTTTCCATTAAATTGTTAATGTATTTATTTTACGATCGCGATACGCCCCCGGTTACAAGCTGCGTGATCATCGTTTCAACGATACGGTCGCGTAAAAAAAAAAAAACTACATCGTTGCACTATCTCTTCTGCACAGTTTTGCGAATCGTCGCGCGATACTTTAAACAAATTTCTATTCTTAATAATTCTAAAAAAAAAAAAAAAACAACAATCGGGATATCTATCTCATCTAAGATACTTCAAGTTCTTTAAATGCCGTCAAAGAGATTTTGCAGCTGCAACTGCAAAGACGAACGAGGAGCGCGCAACGTATCGCGCGAGCGCGATAAGTCCGTCATGCATGAGTTACGGAGGCCGTAACGAGCGACTCGCCTCGTTTGATCATCGCGCTTCTTCCTTAACGAACTCGCCCGAATACGCCCGCGTGAAAGAACGTGAAGCGCAATCCTCGCAATCGTGTGGCGATCGCGGAGGCGGCAGCGAGACATATCATAGGAGCGCAGCGGGGACTGGCCGTTTGCCAGTTCAGGACAGTTGCGCGCGGCGCGTACGCTCCCGGGACCGATAGTAAACAGCCAATAGGAAACTTGTACTTGCGATCCGACCGGCGTGGCTCTGAAAAGCTGCTCGTCTGGCTGTGTTAACCATTGTACTGTGATTGAAGAGGCTAATTTAGATGGACGCGTGGTGCGCGCGCGAGGAACGAAGGCCCTTTCGGAGGCCGAGAGAGCACAGAGCGCCCAGACAAATGACTGGCGACTGACCTCAGCCACGTTAAGGAGATTGAACGTTAAATCACGACGGTGAATTTTATATACGTAGCTCGCCTCACGCCGAGAGTTAAAAAAAAAAAAACGCGCGATTCAAATCAACGCCGAGACGACTTGCGAGCGCGCGAGCGCGCAAATCGTTATTCAGCGCCGTTATACCGAAATCCGAATCGGTTGCGACGAGAATGTTCATCTATTAATCCTCAAGTTCGGGTCAGAACGCTAGATTGCAATCGCGGATTGGAATCCGATATGTACGGGGAGCGGGTTACAAAAAATCGATTGCAATCGGTATAGCGCGCGGAGATTTTTTTTTGTTTTTTTTTTTTTGTAGAGAATTCGCTCTCGAATTTCAATTTCTCGTATCTTTCCGAGATTGAGATGTACATCGACATCCGTTGCTTCTTCTGTTTCTTGATCAGCCTTTTGCCGCGCGCGTTCTCACGTTCAACGGAGGAGGGGAGCATTAAAGGTTTACAAAGAGAGAAGAACGTCGTTTTCCTTCCGAAAAATGTTAAGTATTCAGCTTCGCGCAAATGTTACGCGCGCGTCTCTGAACAAAGCGCGTATTTCTTGAACTCAAGAAACTGCTGGAGATTTCAGCGAGCGCGCGCTCTTGAAAAATTAAATCTCCCTCAGTCTCCAAGACGAGAGATACCTCTCGAGACCTTTTAGGAGTTAAGGTTGCACTCGAGGGTATGCTCTC
>QVNX01002954.1:0-10104 GCA_014825495.1 Pseudomyrmex sp. PSW-54
TCTCTCTCTCTCTCTCTCTCTTTCTCCCATCCCACGTCGCGCGCTCCCTCGACGTCGTAAAATTGTTTTCCAGGCGCTGCCTGAAACTGGTTTTCGGAGAGCTAGGTTCTGGTTCTCTCTCCTAGGTATACTACTACTTATACTACACACCCGGTCATAGGCCGCCTTCGCTCTCCCGAGGATTGTAAGCGGCGCGGCGGCGTAATGTTGTGTTTTTCCCCGACAGGTTCTTTCCCTTTTTCTAATTTCTTTTTCTTTTTTTTTCTTTTTTTCGCGTCATCGTACGCGATGAAATCTCTCTCGGTGAACGAAGGGTGCGCGTCTCCTTCAGTTCCCGTCTTTTCCCGGTCGGAGAAGAACATAATATTCGTCTCGCGATAAATTTTCGTTTGCATCGCGCGAGAAGTTGCTGCGTCCCTGTCGACGATTACGCAAGCGATTTATGCGAGCGTGGTCCGTCGGGTTCGTGCGCATCGACACGACAAAACAGATGCACACACATGCCCACGCTTAGAATATTATTGACGTTGAAAATATACACACGGTAAATAATATATATATATTATTGCTAGAGATATTTACAATGACGTTATTATTGGCGAGTCTCGCTATAAACACGGGGGTAACCGAACCTACAGTTCGGATTCTCCGATGACGATCGGCTCATTGATTTTTTTTCTAGCTGTTAACATTTTGATCTGTGGTTACTTTTTGTACTTGACAGCAGTCCAATTTAGATTTTTTGTAGCAACATTTTATTTTAGTCTTTCAATTGGAAAAAAAAAAAAATTTGAAAGTTCTTTAAACTGCCAATTATCGGATTGAAGGTGCCACTTATCAAACGTATTCTACCGTATTTCGGATTAATTGGTCAAGAATTTGAAGCAAAGATCGATCTCTCTTTTCCCACGACACAAAGAAACTCTCTCTCTCTCTCTTCAAACGGGGACCAAATTGATGTGCGAAACTTCGCGGCGACGTCTTTGAATAAATACGAAATTAAAGCGACTCGTCGTCTCACTCGGGGTGGGGGAAGAAGGGGAGTCTTTCGCCGCTACCCGCAGACTTTCAGAAACTTGAAAAAAAAGTTTCTTTTTCAACTTTGTCTCGAAATTGCGCGGACGTTGTTGTGTAGCGGCAATACAAATGATCGCGATTCATAAGACTTGCAACTCCTCGAATCTCGCGCCCCGAAATTTGCGCGTCGAAACCGGAACTGCGCGCTCGGGAAGGACGGCGAGTGGCTTCGCATCTGGAATCGGCCAGTGGGACACAAAGTGTCCCAAGCGCGACGAGGACGAGCCGAGGAAGCGCAGAAAGAGGAAGCGAGAGGAAATAGCGGAGATTGGCCAACCGGGAATCGATACGATGACGTCGACCTCGCCGGCGACCAATAAGGCGACCTCGCCCCTCCCGCCTTGAGTATTACATCTACTGATAAGAAAGGAGCATCGAACTCTCGCGAAGTTTCCTTTGTCCGCGATCTCGCTCTTCTTCTCCACCTTCTCACTGTCGCTCGTCCCTTTGTCACTCCCTTTTCCCCTTCTCGTATTATTAAGCTGAGTTTATTTTTTTCTCCAGTATATATCTCCCTTCTGTTCCTCTATCGCTGCCGGCTTACTTTTTTTTTGTTTTTTTTGTTTTTTTTAGCATGTCCCGGAATAGACTCGCCTTTAATTTCCTAAGAGCAAATTTCTCAGATGGATCAAACGCGTGAGATTGAGTTTGTTTTTAAATGAAAAAAGTTTATTAGGGATTGAAGTCAAATTTATAAAAATTGTAGAGTTACTTTGCTTCTCGCGCGCATGAAGAAACTTATCAGGAGAAGGCGAGCTGGATCACCTTGCACAGGTATCTTTTTTCGCGGAGAAAGATGTTTCTCGATACGTGACGATTGCCGGGCTCCACGGTAACGCGAGAAAGAGATAGATAGATGTGTGTGTATTTTGCTCTGGAAATCGGCCGGTCGAATCGCTCGAATTAAATTATCGGATTTTATTCGAGTGACCTTCTGAAAGCCCGCGCCCGATATCAGGTAGATACACGCACCCAAAGCGCTCGTATGACTCGGCGGCTCAACGAGAGAGAAAGAGAGAAAGAGAGAGAGAGAGAGATGCTTCCTGATGATTAATTTGTTTGCTCGAGCATAATACGTACGTAAAAAAAAATCATACGTAATAGAACGTAATAGGACGTAATGTGTCTGTCATTATTGGATATTATTGGCGAATCAACGGTTTATACCTGCGCATGTGATGTTTATTGGAACGATCCAAAATATTTTGTTTGCAATATAAAACGCGCTTCATATTATGGCGCTTTGTGTGTGTGTGTTTTAATTTTAATGATCATTTGGACAGGAAAACACACGACTTGATTGTATACATTTCAAGTACTTTGTTTTTACGATTCACATGTTGTCAATAAAACATTTGTAATAAAAAAACGCAAGAATAATAAAAACAAAAAGAGAGAAAAACATAAAGAGTAAAATAAACAATTGAAAATAAATATAATGAATTCCGGCCTGATTGATCGTGTTCGAAATTGTTAAAATCTTGGAGCCGCGACCTCAAAGGGGGGAAAGAGGACGAAATCAAGAGAGAGAGAGAGAAAAAATCCGTGTCGATAATGGCCGGGTATAATCGGTATTCGTAACACACGGCGCGCACAGAATTTGTGCGTCCTTGGAAGTCATGTGGACACGTGTGTGTAGCCGGGAGATGTACACCTTAGATTATTCAGTCGTGGTGGATGGCTTTACACGGTCGAGCTGAAACGCACGATTTGAAGGCGCGCGCAGTGGCGTAAGCTCGTACCGAAATATCTCGCAAAGCGAAAAACGGTAAAAAGAGAAAGATAAAAAGAGAAAGAGAGAGAGAGAGAGAGAGAGAGAAGGATTTTCTTGCGGCTTGAAAAACGCGCGCCCTTTGTCGGGAAAAGGGAATTTTTTAAAGATCGCACATCTCGGATATCTTTTCAAAGAGTCGTTTCAGTCAAGGGTCAGTGTTTCTTGTCCATATATCGTGTTTATCTCAAAAAAGATCACTCGGTGTAACCAGAATTCGCTTTTATTCAACTTGACGTTGTCTCTTGAATCAAACAATATGACGACGTTATCTCTAAGGTTACGAAAATACCGTGTCGACGTACTTATTCGACGGCTATAAAGATACAAGAAAAGATCCATTAGCTGATTTTCGTTCTATTATCCTCCGATACACCTTGCGTGTCTACGCTGCTGCGTGGGCCGGTAATATTGCTCTCCGCAGACGAACGAAATCCCTTGCCAGCCTGAAGGAACAAGTTGTGACAGGAAAATCCCGTTTGTTTGTGCGAGCTGTTGTAAGGTGTTTTTTTCGAGCCTTCGACCGGTTTTCTTTTCATCAAGTTTTTTCTGTTACACGTTATTTTAGTAAAAGCATAAAATTCAGTAAATGTGTACACTTACTTAGTCATTATATGCATTTACAATTTTTTTTTTTTTTATTATCTAAAGTATATCAAATAAAAAAGTAAACTTATAAAAGCTACTTTTCCCGTAGTAAATATTCATTTACCAGACGATGCATATGTTCGCCACGACACATTAGTGTTAAAAGCATAATATTACGATAAGCTCGGAAAGTACATGCTTGGAAAGTACACGCTTAGGTAAAAGAACACGAGCTCCGCCTGTCCCCTTGTACGCGCTCTCCCGCATAAACAAAAATAACAAAACTTGGAACTGTGAAAAGTATCAAAGCGGCCAAAATTACCGAGTGGAAGGGTTGCCCAAGTGTAGTTTTGTTTATGTTTTTAAAGATTTTTGTGCACATCTGCTAGTAAAAGTTTGCAACTAAATTGTAGTTTTGTTTATTTATATTTTTACTAAATCAGGTGTGAAGATATTATTACGCGTCCGCTAGCAAAAGTTTGAATTTTATTGCTTGCGACATATTTACTTGTCAAAAAGTTAGTAGATGCGTACATTGACTAACAAATGTATACATTGACTAATAAGTGTATACATTGACTAACAAGTGCATATATTTGCCGACTCAAACACATTTTTTACCGTGACATTTATACGGAGGAAAAAATGTGCCAACAAAAAAGAACTGAATCAGCGACAATTAACATGATAAATTCGCCGTAATAAATTTTCCTCCGCGTCGATCGGAGAAAAAAATCGTACAATCTTCGTTTTTTTACCGTCGAATCGCACGAACGCGTTCGTCCGTCAATCTTCTCGCGATTCTTCATCTTCGATTACGTCTCGCAGATTGAGCGCGACGCTCGCGATCGAAATCTCGCGCGAGATTAATTTCTTTTTATCCGCCTCCGTGTGTTGTTTTTCTCCCATCGTTTAGGAGAGCCGGGAAAATATTTTTCTTTGCGTTCATTGCTGTGCACGTTCGGTCGAGAAAGCGGCGCGCGCGGGTGGCGACGACGACGGTTGATTTGCTCCGCAGAAATATTTATATTTTTTTTTTTTTTTTTTGTTTTTTGGTCCGGACTGCCGCGAAGTAAACGCGCACATTATCGGGATCCGTTCTAATTTTGCTGTACGTGCCACTTGTGGTCTCTCTCTCTCCGTCTAATTTTCAACTCTTGTACACGTTCGATAAATCGTTTCGTTTTTTGCGTGTCACACGAGTGTGTGTGTTAACGTATCATTTCATGCTAGTTAGCCTCTTCAGCAGAGAGTGTTTTGTGTTAATCGCTCTCTCGCCGTCTCTCTTTCTCTCTCCGGCTGGAAATTGCTGGGTCGGCTACATAAGCCGCGCGAGTCTCTTCCATTCGCTCAGCGCTTTTATTCCGCACACGCACGCAACACACGCGCGCTTTGATAACGACACTTCACACGTGCGTTTCGTCTACGGAGACGAAGAAGAAGAAGAAGACGTGTTGTTTTAGGCCAGGCAAACAAGTACCGTAAACTCCCCGCATCGCCATGGCAGCAAAACGACGGGGGGAAAGGGGAGGTTTTTATAGTTTTCGCTTAAAAGGACGCGAAAGTTCCCCTCCGAGAATACCTGCAGCCTCGTAAACAGCATGTGTATGTGTGTGTGTTTGTGTACTATGTATTTGGGTATTAAATGTAGCGAGAAAAACAAAGAGAAAGAGAGAGAGAGAGAGAGAGAGAGAGGGAGAGAGCATTAATGATATTCCATTATCGCCGTGCGATGACGCTGACGTAACACAAACAATGGACAGTTATATCATAATTCGACGCGAGTCCTCGATCACGTTTCTCATGCACGACGGGACACTCGTTTCTTTTTTTAAATTTTTATTTTTAAATTTTTCTCTCCATCAATTATATTATAGCGTGCAATATAATATCGTACGCTCGGATAAGCGCAACGTCGAAAAGTCGAAGCGCGTTATCACGCGTTGTGTGATAAACACGGGCTCTAAAAAAAATGTCGATGACCGAGGAAGAGCGCGCGTCTTTGATCTTCGAGATGCAGAGTCTATTTTTCGTATCTCGTTACATAAGCGAGAGCGCGCGTGATGATGAAAGATATTGTAATTCGTACCGATGTTGACGTGTGTGTATATATTTTGATATTCTTGATGAATAATATATTACGGTCGAGAGAGAGAGAGAGAGAGAGAGACACACACGCACGCACAACGGTTCGCTCTTTATTATCGAGGTTTTTAATACCGCCTTCTTTGATGTATACAATATTTTAAGAGCCACTTGTGACATTTTTATGTACAGGTTTTTATCATATTTTCTTTTGACATGTTTGAACCGACGGACGCACAATTCACGGACGGAGGCCGACACACACACACGCGCGCGTTTCGCGTCTGATAAAACATGTCAATTGACAAGATTCAGAGGCGCTCTATGTATGTGGGTCACGTGATATATCAAGCGTTTAATTCCTATCTGTCAAAACCAAGTTCTACGACCAAGTGCTAAAAATAGAGAGAGGATTTGTTTCGAGATATAATAATTCTGCCGTTATATGCTTGAGAGAAATCAATCGTTTGACGATTTATGTAAATTTATGTGAACGTTGTGCGCTCGCGCTCTCTCGCGCGGATGTGCGCGCATGTGGAAATAAATTGTTCAATCGCGCGTGGTCTTATTTGTCAACTTCTGCACGTTTCAAGCTTGGAAACCGCGAGCGCGTTACACACGACGGCTCGCTGCTGCAACACACACACACACGACGGGGATATAATATATCTAATGTTTGACATTTCGATTTACCGACCGGTGTAACAACCCGGCACACCCGTAATAACAGCTAGTTAGAAGCGGCTGTCGCTCACGAGCTCGTGTGCGCGCTCGCCGGGCACAATATAATTATATACGGTGTCTCGGAAGTCGCTACTTTATCTTTCTCTCTCTCTCTCTGTCAGTTTATAAATTTGAGAAAAATTTATCGACGAGCGTAAAACAGAAATTGCGTGATTTTATTTCGCGCTTTTGAGAATTTTTTTTAAAACAATTTTAAGCCTTTTCCATCCAACGTACATCCAAGTTTTCACTTTGCGAGTTGAAAAGATAATGTCGCGAATCTCCGAGGACACCCCTTACGTCTCCGGCGCAGACACGCGAGTCCGCGGTGCGTTGTATATGTATATATCGCGGCATTGTTAGGCATATCATCGCCGCACACATTCGTTCGGATCCGTGCGGCTATAGGCTAATCGGCCCCGTTTGTGGGAAACGGGGTGTAGCTCGAGAGAGGAGGAGAGACGAGAGAGAGAAAACAGGCACAATTGTTGGAAACGTCCAATTGTTAGCTACGGCGCGCGCGCGCGTACACACACACACACACACACACACACACACATCGTCCGCTTAATTGTTGATCTTAATTAAGTCGTATCGCAGTAGATTGCAATTAATTCCCGCGTGGGTGGCGGTGCGCGACATCGTGTTCTATCACTCCCTTCCGCTTCTTACGACACTCCTACTCCTTCGGTCACGATAGCAGCAACGGTAAAAACTCTCTTGTGCCAACCGCTTCTTTATGCCGCATTAATTCCCGCTCGCGCGTAATTGGCACGTTTTGCCCCGGTATCTTCGATGGAATTACTTCTCTGTGTACTTGATGGCCGGTCATTACTGTCATTAGGCGGCAGTCCGATTTCGCGAATCGACTTGCCGTTAACTCCTTTTCATGTTCGCTGCACGACGGCGGTTCTGTGTGAAATGTCTTTTGAAAGAGAGATAGCAGTGTAATACAACATATTCGTAAACTTCGTGTGTGTGTAAATTAAAAAGTCGATAAAAGATTCTCCAAAGAAACTGATTATCATCAGGCCACGCTAAATAATGTTATAGAAAAAAAATTTATGAACATACATTTATTCTTTAATTTTATTCGCATTTTTTTTTAATTTTCGCGACGTGAAAACAGCGAGCGATAAATAACGCTTGGTCGTTTCAACGACCTCTCCGCGCGATTTTAATGAACAAAAAAAAAAAAAAAAAAAATTAAAACTGAATTCTCGAATGGGACGTGAATCCACAGCGATATTACGAAATAACGTCATCCCGAACGATCGTTACGTTTTTTACGCGATTATCACAATTCAGTCGGTGATTTAATCGCGCGTCGCGCGTCAACCCGCAATTCTCTATCGCTGGTTAACGGCTGCATTTTACACACACATTTTATTTTTCGCAATACCGTGACATGGACGATCTTTTCGCGCTGATGAAAATTTTGCAATTAAATTTTAACCCAAGTTGCAAGTTGAACCGCTTTCTCATTTCGCTCAACGCACGCGCGAGACGAAGTCACATCTCGTTCGGAGATATTGAGATCTAATCGCCTCTCGTCGCGATTTAATCAAACTTTCCCTATTAACTGTTCGATCTCTAATCTAACGACGACGCGCGCGTTTATAGTTTCCACTCTCCGAGCATATACTCCATTACGCGGAGAGAGTTTTCGAGTGATTTTACATCAATTGTACAAGTAAAACGAGATTACGCACACGCCGAGGAAACACAACAAAGTGACGAAACGTCGTCTATTTCAAACGTCTCGTCGTCTATTTCATTCGCGACACAATATATGAAGATTTCTTCGCTAGATATAATTTTACGAGCGCATTGCGTAAGAGGAGAATAACTTCTGATCCGCCAGAACTTATGGCGCAGTTAGGAGAAAAATTTCGTGCTATTACGCGAACACACACACACACACACACACACACATGCGCGCGCGTCCGCGTTGTGTGGGTGTGATTTACAGAATATGGCACAAGGTCCTCTTCCCAATAATCGTCCGTTTGACGTCGCATAAATTTCTTTCTCCGGACGGCGACTCTTTCGCGACTCTTCCTCTCCTCCCGCGGAATCAACCGCGCAAACTTGGACGTTTATTTTCGCAATTATTTTCCTGCCCAGGCTCTCGCTGCGCGTTCCGCGGGATAATGAAAAGATTTCGTTCAATGGCGCGAAATGAGGCGCGCGAACAATTAACTCGGAGCGGAGATCGAAGAGAACTTCTTCTCGTCTTTGCGCAACGATACCGCGTCTTTCACTCCAAGGCAAGAAAACCCGAGGAAAATTACTAGTAGCATTGGGTGGGTTTTTTTCCTCGCCCGACCGGCTTCTTTCGACCTTTTTACGGACATTGAACGCCAAGCGAAGAGAAACGGAGTCAATATAACTGTGAAAGGTTGCGTGTGTTATAGCGGCAACGCGCGAAATATGTGCCGTGTCATGAGAGGGTATTTTCAGAATCTTCTCCGAGATATTTGAGGAACATTGTCGCGGGGAATATTGCACGTGAAAAATGTCCCGTCGAAAATATGTTTACTCGGTTTACGCAAAAGAGAGAGAGAGAGAGAGAGACAGAGAGAAAGGAAGAGAGAAAGAGCGCGCGACGTGTTGACTTCTCGAAAGACCGCGGATTCGTTCAAGTTTTGTCGCGAATTTTCTCCCGAAAAAAAACAAAAAAAAAAAAAACAAATGAAAAACAAAATTCTCTTATTTTGTACATCGCTAAATACCTTGATTAAAAAACACGCGTTTTAGTTTTCGGCGCGCACCGGGGATATAATATTCGTGCAAGCACGTTATTTAAATTCACGTCCGGCGGCGTTTTCGTGAAACTTTTTCAAGCTCGTGTTTTTTTTGTTTTTTATCAGTCTTGGTACCGGCGCGAGTTATCATCTCGATTTACTCGACTCCGCATAGAGGCTTTCCCCTCTCTCTCTCTCTCTCTCTCTCTCTCTCTTCGTATGTACAAAGCTTTCTATACAGTGGCATCGCAATTTATGCTCGGGTCGAGATACCTCCGGCGATCGATAAAATTTTCATTTCATGCGTCCTAAGCGAGTACGTCAGGATCTCTCTCTCCTCTCTCTCTTTCTCTCTCTTTACTTACGAAACCGGGCACGCATGACCGAACAATCGATTCGACTTTTAAACAGTCAGCGCCGCCCCACCTGTCACGCCGCGCTGTTTGCGCGTTTCTATCCTGTCGCTTTGCCCGACGACGCTGGCTGGGCTGTCGGGAAAAACATGCCACCATCCACATCGTCATCGTGTAATAATAATAACACAGATCGAACGTCCACGTTGCACATCCGCCGAATCTCATCTCGGCGCGATTCGCTCTTGTTTTTCGCTTTCAAAAACGGCGCGATTTAGTAATTTTTTTTCAGACTGGTTTGCTGGTTGTTTTTTTTTTTTTTTTTGTTTTTTTGTTTTAATTTACATTCATTAGCACTTTCTTGCTGAAACATTGTGTTGATCGTGCGGGATCGGGCAGTCCGCGACTGCGACGTAAATAAATGGCTCCGATTTATTTCGTAAACGAGTGGCGGGAACGCTTTTTCGACTCGACTGACGCGGGGATTCCGTGACGTGCCCGCGCGCGCGTAAACGATATAATTGGCGTGTGCGTGCGTACCGGGTTATCGAGATTTGGGTCAGGTTTTTCGAACCTTCCCAAAGCGATGGGCGGGAAGAGAGAAGATATTCCGAATCCGGGTCGCGCGCGATTTTACGACGATTTCATTTTCGGCCGTCTGTGAGAAGGGGAAGGGGGAGCGGGTAACCATCTCGCCGCGTGATTCCGCCTTTGAACTTTCTAGCGGAGGTCTCCGTCCTTTTTTTTTTTTTTTTTTTTT
>QVNX01002957.1:0-10357 GCA_014825495.1 Pseudomyrmex sp. PSW-54
AAAAAAAAAAAAAAAAAAAAAAAAGGAAAAACGCGAAGGCGCAGAGAAAATGCGCCACACGTGTGTATCGTAGCCGGTAAATTCCGACATATACCTCATGGCATTTTTGTGTTTTCGCAACTTTCGTCCTTCTCTTCTTTTTCTTTCTGTCTCCCGTACGTATATACGCACCAGTGTAGAGAGAGAGAGAGAGAGAGAGAGAGAAAGAGAAAGAGAGACGACAAGAAAATGGAAACGCGAGACGCGTCGTACGGCGCACTCAGGAAATAGGAATAATACCGCGACGAGAGGGTGTTTCTCCCAGAAATTACTGTGTCGCGTCTGCAATTTTTCACGGGCAGACACCGGTTGGGGGGAGGAGGGGTGTGTAGCGCGCGTTTGTCCACACACAACTTCGTGTGCGCGCGCGAAAATTTTCTGGCCGTTGAGCTGACAAGAGACCCCTAGAAAGAACATTCGCCCGAGGGCAGATTGCAGATATTTATATGCACCGCGACCTTTTTCCATAATGTATTATTTGAAAAGTGTTTCTCTTGCCATATTCTTGCCGCATAGCGCATGCATTTTATCCCCCTCGGACAGAGAGAAAGTCTTTGGCAAAGTGAGAGATCACTTTTTACAGTACCGATTTATTTTTTCCATATTGTTTTTTAAATTCTCAAAAGCGCAATTATGAAGCAACTTATTCTTCATTTAACTTACAATTATTTAAGTCAAAAAGTTATCGACATGTTTTGATATGTTTGAAGAAATATTTTGAGCACTGCTTTTAGCAAAATTGATTAACATGATTTATAATGGCAACAGAACTAGTTTATTCACATAAACTTATTACGTCGAAACATCCAGAAGATGTACCAGAAAGAATCGCGCTCGGGTTTTTCTCTTGGCCGTCCGACTGTAAATACTCTTGAACCACTTTCTCAGCAAACCCCGGTTCTATCCGTTCGCGTTTCTCCGTTAAGATATGCGTTTAAAACCCGTGGGGAAGTAGAATCATTTTTATTATCTCTCTAGCACGACTAATAAATGTGCGATTTCTTTCGTAATTTTACTTCAACCAAATTACAAATAACGTGCGATACTTTTCCGATTATCGTGAGAAAAGAGGATTATTGGCAATATTGATGATAAAAGGTAATCCTGAATTATCAGTTTGCGTCGTTTAATAGAGTCATTTTCTCGCGTTTTCTCTATTCATTCGCTCGACAATGCGATAATAAATTCGCATGAGCGTGTGCAAATGTTCGAAGAAAACATTTCGTAAATTTATCGCGTATGTAGTTATCAAACACGGGCGATCAAACGCGCCTAATGCACCGTAATTGACTGCAAGCTGCGATATTACGCTTTCTATAGAAAATTGAGGTTAACGACCACCTAATTTATCCTGATCACACATAGTGTCCCAAAGTATCGGGAACGCGCTAATTGAACATGGACGAGAGTTGACGACGTCGCGCTCGTATGGATCTCGTTAGACGAAAACAAAAAACAAAAGAAAAAAAATCAACGGATAAACCGTCGCCTGCAACAATGGAACCAGTCGTATAAGCTCCGAGCCGCGGGTACGATCAAACAACACGGAATGGAGGATAATGGCCCCGAGTCGTGAGTTGTCGCAGTTAATTCCGTAACGGGGATATTGTGTCGTGCCCAAGTTTTCGAGTACGCCCTCGTTTGATAACGTTTTCATTGATAACGCGAAATCATTTCCATTTTCTCACCACTGGTGCGCTCGCGATCGAAATCGCAGAGGGACGCAACAACGGTGTAGTTTTTCGTGAAACGAAGGTGCGAGAAAGTCTATTTCCCGCGCACACAAAAGACCACGTCTTCAGCCTTTCCTTTTCTCTCTGTCTCTTTCTCCGTTCGCGCCATTTTCACTTGGGCTTTAATCAACTGCGCCAAATCGAGCGTGGCAATTGGGACTTGTTGAGTACCAAGCGTGTGTCTAATGACCACGAATGCACACAGCCGTGAGTTTATAACGCGCGCGCGCGAAGTGCGTGCCGTCTGCGCTCAATGTCGACGGTAAAAGCAATGAAAAGCCAATCTTGTTGGTCGCGTAAGGCGAGCAACGTGCGAGCGATATGCCGCACACGTCTCTTTGTGTACGCATCGCATGTACCTACCTACGTGAATACGCGCGCGAATATCCGCCCGCGCGATTCCGTAGACGTGCGTGACGAGGGTGGAATATAACGGCGGCGGCCGTAATGGAAGGAGCGCGAAACAAGAGCACGAGTGCTAATCGCCGTGGAGTTTGCGTGAAACATAAAACGGGCATCGGGTATCGCCGCAAGCGGTTGTATTAACGTCGCTTCGAGAATCGCTCCGACGGAACAACGGCGGGGGCAAAATATCGTTTCTCACGCGCCTGCGGCGAGGAGAAGCCGCGCAAGAAAGTTGTAAATTTTAATTATGATCGACAACGACTTTAATGACTCAACGCCACGTGTCGCTTGTAGCAAATTGGAGTGTTATCGGAGAACAAACCAGTGTATCTACGCAACTGTCTCTTTTTTTAAGATTTTGTATTTATTTTCCAAATTAAATCGTCGGAAAAAATTCTTTAATTCTTACATTAAATATTTTTGTAATTAAAGCGTTAGTGTCAACGTGCCGCTAATAAAACTCACTTCTTCGAGATGTCTATCACACAGACGTGTATAACTTTTATGATCACGTCGAAGTAGATCGTCGTCGCGATTAAGCGATTCGGTTGAGAGGAAAGTTCTCTTCGCATTGTCGTGTGTCAGGGGAGCGAAAAATTGAGACGTTTCTTCCGGCAAGCACGAACACGACGTTTCGTCGTCGGTCGGCGAAGCGACGTTCTCGACGAACGAAGATTGAGGAACACGTGCCGCGGAGTTTCGGAGCTGATTGATATAATAGCTTCGCCGCGCGAGACGTCGAACGGAGGCTGCGCGCCCGTTACGATTTTCAGGCTGACGAAGTTCCATTACGAACCGCCGTAAATCTTCCCCGACGAATGTTTGCGACTTTTAAACAGCTTCCGTATTGCAATATCGCTATCCGATATTTCTCGTCGGCGACGACGATTTTACGTTTACTTTAGCGAGCGTATACGCTTGGCGTGTTTCGCCTACTGAAATATATATATATATATATCACGTCGATATTTTCTTATTTATGACTTCTTTTTTTCTCGATGTTAAATCGCTCGATGTAATTCGCTTTTGACACCCAAATAATCGCTTTGTTTCGATATTGAAACGTACGTCATTTATTCTTGATGTTTGATTTAAGAGCGTGATATTTCATTCAGGAACAGACTGTCACACACGTGCCATTTAAATTTTGCCGCGTAAGTGAGAACATTAACGAAAGATCAGGATTATTAAATCGCGTGATCGATATTTATTTTATCGCGATATTATGACTGACTACATTAGAGAAGTTCCTTGGAGCATCAAAACCGTTTACGAAAAAATTACGAAAAGATCGCTGTTCCTCGTTCGATTCGCGCAATATTATAAATATCTACGTAACGATGGTCTTCGCTTCAAGCGTCGTTAGCGAGAACATCGTCGTCCTTAACTGCCTCGGTTCTGATAGCGATCGTGGAGAGGAAGGAAGGTGGAAATAGTTTTCGACAACGACCTCCTCACCGGAGAAGAACTCAACACCCCGATGGGAGCACTTCGCAAATCTAACCTTTCGGGTTCACAATTTTTCCTGCGCGCCATCGTCTTCTCCGCTTTGATGGCGCAAGAAACTTGGATCGTTCGCGCTGCGAAATCGCTTGAATTTCAGTATCAGTTTCTCGGCTTAATAAAAGAGTGTGTTGCTCTTGAAATTTGTACAACGCAATATTTCGCTAAATGTAAAGTGTGATTATTTAACGAGTGAAGAGCCTCCACGTCAGTTGATCTGCGCGAAAAGCTAAAATTTTAGAATATTTTCTTTTTTAAGAAAAATAAATAATTATGAGTGCGCTCATCTAACTTACAATCTACAAACAAACGCTATTAAAAACTTTGTTACACACATAATTACATACTTATTACTCGGATCTAATGTTTTTTTTTTTGATAATTTTTGTCAGAATTCGATAACCCCAACATCGATTGATCAGTTATACAACTCTTATCTCTTGGCACATCGGTCGATTCTATGTACTTTCACAAAATGCCGACCGTGACTCGCGTAACACTGAAAGTTTGCTTTTGGAAGTTAAACAGTCATACCTCCGCTATCGCGCGTGGGAGGGTGATTCGAACTAATTTTATACGCTCTTTGCCCGAAGGCGGGCTTCGCAGAAATTACAGCGAACGTAATCGATAAAGGCCTCATGTATATTCATAATCGACGTGAATGGCTGACCAAAGTGTCCAGTCAGATAATTGCCGCCAAGTTGGAGCGAAATTAGATTGTCCACTTAAAGCCGACTCTTCTTAGTTCTCATGCAAGGAGCCGGAAAATTAAACGTCAGTGTGCACGACGTGAAATTAATTGTATTACAATTTATCTTATTACGTAAATCATTTTTCTTGAGTTTTTCTTCCGTGGTGCTCGATCGTAAACCGGACGTGCTAAACAAATGTAAGAAGTAATAAGTTTTTTACATCTGTTAACGCGTGCGCGACCTCGCGTAAAACCCGGGACACATTCAACTGGCTGAAGGGACGAAAAGTCCGCGCGCGAAATTCACTAAAACGAAATAACAAACAAGACGTCAGACTCCGGGAGGGAAAGAAATACGATGCAATTTTACAACCGCGCGAGTAAGTGAGAACCATCTGCTCTGTAGTTAACGATCTTCTCTCGCACAAGTCAAGACTAGTTTTCCCAACTATTTTACCGGGGTCACAATTACACTTTGCGGTATTTTTACGTTTACGCTCTTTAATTTGTTGAAGCGCTGAATTCAATGTGATCCCCGACTCGCTTCTTTTTTGCGTCATTGTTCATCTAATTTTCGCGAAAGAAAGTCGCGTGACTGTCACAATTAGAGTTATCAACAGGTCAAGGTACTCACTATCGCAGGTCTGTATAACTCGTGAGTGTTATTCAAGTCAAACGAACACGATTGTGGGCGTGACAGATTTTGTCTTTCGTAGGCTCGGTCGCCGACTTCGTCGTTCTTACGCCGCAACTCGAATTTTTTGCTCGTAGATCCTTTTAAAGGAAATTTAAATCTTTTTATCTAAGATAAGAAAAGACTATAAAAAAAAAAAAATAATAATAATTATCTCTGTAAGTTGCAAAAACTTTTAAAAAAGAAAACCGTTTAAGAAAAAGACTATTCGTATAATTTCATCTCTATTTTCTTGGAAATTACCAAGGTGAGAGGCACAAATATACGGATGATGAAATATTTTAGACCGGACGTCGCTTAGCGCGACGTGATAAGAAAAAGCTCGCTATCAGCCCCGCTGTACCTACGAGTGACTAGACTGGAAAGCCTTTGTGTACACGTACACACGCCTGCATGTGACAGCTTTAATATACCACAGCCTGGCATTCTCTGTAACGGCTACCCCCGATGTTCGTTATTAATAAGGCGCGCGAAACCCTTTAGAGCGAGATACAAATTACGGACCGCGTCTCATCCCGAGTTACGCGGACGACGACGGCGTATCTGCGGGAGTTAATCAGCATCGCGTCGCATAAAATCAAAAGAACCTCCGGTTGTGCCGAGCTGCACCGCAGCGTCTTTCACTCTTTTTGTATAACCCTCGCAAAACTTAAAAAAAAAAAAAATAGAGAGAGAGAGAAACAAAAAAAAAGCGCGTCTATAGACGATCCGCATCAGCAGGTGTAATATACGCGTTCGCGTTAGTTCAGATTAAAGAGAGTTTTATGCGAGGTACGCCGTGGCGTTATTAATCTTCGAGGAAAGTCGCGGTGGAACGGAAAAAGAGAGAGTCAGGGAGGAAGATGGAAAATAGAGGAGGGAGAGGGAACTTGGAAAGAAAATGCTGGCGGGCTTGATGAAACGAGCCGCCTCGTGCCAGGTCTTTCTCTCTTTCCTTCGGTTTCTCACTCGCGCCGTTGACGTCACGTCATCATCGTCACGTCGACAGTCTAATTTTTTTCGTTCACGCGCGATCGATCTTGACGCAACGTGCGTCTTCTTTTCACGCACCGCGCCGTGTGCGAAGCGAATAAGGCGATGCCAAATTGTCGCCGCCCCGTCGCGTCTTATTTACCGGTCGACACGTCTATTTAATCTCCGCAGTCTTGTATCTCGTGGCCGGCAACGTTCACTTTTCTCGAACAACGTCCGAGTGGTAACGGCTCTCTCTCTCTTAGGGGATTCCGTCGGTCAACAACAGAACGCAAGCTAAATCCGGAGCAGATGCGCAGCTGGCTTATTAACGTTAACTTTGAGCGATGGCATACCGAGTCCCGTGCGCCGGAATGTGCGGACGGATTCGCGAAAACCGCGGTTTATCTTCCGTATAGAAAGTTTGACTGCGACGTCGCATGAGTTTTCGAGTTTATCGATTTTGAGCTTTACGTTGCCAACGTACTATTCGAAAACCACGAACATATTTGAAGTACTTACTGACACACTCTTGCAAAATAATCAGAATTTAAAAGAGAGATGTGTGTGTGCATTTCTGTTTCCAGTGTTCCGTTTGGAATGTCGAGCGAAAAAATATACTTCGACGAAGACGCATCGAGTTCTTTTTGCGGCAAATCAAAAATTTTTTTATCGCAGAAACATTTAATGACATGTAATAAAATAAGCTTGTTTGTTTTTGGAACAACAAAAGCTGTCAGCAATGTTTTTTTTTATTCGCTACAAAGATATATTCAATTTCCACAAGTTGACGTATCATGTGCTACTTTTTCTTTTCTTTTTTTTTTGTATTTGACCTCATATTGATAAGTGAATTAATACGATACTCTTTGCGAGAGATATATTTGCAGTAACATTATTTGGTCAGCGAAGTGTTATAGAATTCTCCTAACGCGAACAAATTAATGGACGATGACACATGATAACACGTTCGGTCCGGCGTTATTGCATTTGACGGTATAATATCTCGTGAATACAAATTTCCACAAATATGTACATACGAAACTTACGTATTTGTGTGTTTACGCGCGTGTGTGTGTGTGTGTGTGTGTGTGTGTGTGCATCGGTATTGTTATAACGTTATATTAAATCGTGTTAACCTCGTTATGTATAACCCCGCCCTCCTCCTCCATTCATATTTCATTTATATCCTATTCTATATATCGGATTTTTATCTTTCGCGCGAAACACATAATGAAAATTGATAATAGCTATCTCCATGTTAATACATTGCAGCAACAACCGTGTGACGCGCGTGTCAGGAATCGAAACGCGCGCGAACACGCATGGGGGAGAATTAAAAGCACTCCGCGCTTTAAATTTCCATTGCCTTTCGAAAGCTTGTCGAAACGAGTGCTATATACGACGAGAGGGAGAGGAGGCGAGTCTTTCTAAAATCTGGATTAGCTCCTCAGTCTGATACTAAAAGCAGATGGAAATTCTGGATTTACATTAGAACGTGTTGACCTACAGGCCTGCACTCAAGCTTAAAGTTAGCTTGCTCGGAGTGGCAAAGGAAAAGTTAAGCCTTGCTTTGTGAAGTTTTCTCATCTGTTGCGAATTTTATCTTTACTTTTCCCGTGTAGAGCAGCGACAAATTAATTAGTCATGAAAAGCGTCTGTGAGCGCGAACGTGATCTGAAATATTAATCAGACCTGCTTGTTGCCAGTTAGAAATTCACTTAACCGGCAATGCTTTCAATCTTTCAACGCGGCGCACCTTAATACATACACGCACACACACACACTCGCGCAGCAACCGCAGCATACGAAACCTTGTCTACACAAACGAAAGAATCATTTTCTCTAAAAAGGAAGAAAAATACACAGATTTTAAAATGTATACTTTATTTGTGCGTAAATTTCTTCTGTTTGTTAATCACATAACTGAGAAATCTGTTTTGTGAACAATATCCTCGTCGATTTTCGCGAGCCACGAATTCTTCATTACATAGTCCCGGCTATAGGTTTGAATGAAAGGTTGATTCCTTGCCAGCGGTTTCTCCGGCGGTCATGGAATAGTCAGAATACTAGAACGTTTCCTCACTAGGAATCCTCACTGAGGAGAGGAGTTAGATTGTGACGTTTCATTAAGACGACAAAGGCGCGTTCCGATTCTCCTCTGTATGTGTTCACCCAGGTTTGCGGTGTCCCCTTGATCGTACATTGGCAGACATAGAAGTACACAGAACATTGATCGTCGAACCTTTTAAGCGCAAATTGAAGCCTACCTGTGAACACGTTATGTCCTACTCGACTCGGTTTCATCGATCCTTTGCGTAAGTACGAATTAACAGCGCGCTGCTGAATTCTGCGAATAATAGCAGTAATTAAATGCAATTCTCTCTCTCTCTGTCTCTTTCGAATCACACATTCATTTATTTGAAGCTCCGATACTTTCCATATATTATATGATCGAATTATAATACGTAAAATCGCATTTTTTAATGAAAAAAATTAAATATTTAGGGCAAAAAATTTATCTACTTTAATGCAACTCTGTAGAGAGAGAGAGAGAGAGAAATGCAATTTAATTTATTTTGTGCAAGTTTTTCAACGACCGAGTCGATAAAATTTGTCGCAACGATAAAAAAATAATTAATGCACGAAGATAATTCACTCAGCGCGAAAGAATGTGTTTTCATGAAGACCGTCTTCATCAATTTGCCGCTTCAATTGTCAGAAGCGATATTTTTCTGACCGCGGGAGCTGTCGGCCAGTCCGACCGCGATCGATCGTTAACTCGCGCGCGCAATGACAGAACGACGTGTGACGTGACACGCGAAACTTGACCCGATTCCGACCCTCGTTCGAACTCTCTCTCTCTCTCTCTCTCTCTGTCATACGCCGGAAATGAATCGTCAATGATCCTAATGACGCCGGCATTTTGAGGCTGTCCTCAACCGGAACATAAGCATCATTAAACCGACGCGTTTCATAATCCAGGTCAACGTTATTTTGTCGGAACAGCAGATACGCCTGGTCATGTTGTTTTGTCGGACCCACACACACCGGTATGTCGCGCGATACATTTTGATATTCCGGAAAGTCGTTCGTGCACGATTGATAAGAACGCTATTGTTGGTCTCGAAAATTAAAATCACTACTGGCAACAAGCAAAAACCTTTTCGAATATTTATACACTCATGTATTTGATAAAAAATATTGCGAGAAGTAATAAAATGTTTTGTTTTAAGACTCTGTTTGTTGAAAATCAAGTATCAAGGTTGTAAAACTTTTATAAAGTTATTTCGGGAAATTTACGCTAATTCTCTTCGTCACGAACAACACTGCGCGTTGATTCTGAACTCGACATTTTATGTTAATTGTGCTCGGTTGTGAAAATGGCAAATTGGCGAGATTCCGAGTCGAGTTGTCTCCGCGCGAGTCGTTGATGTGGAGCGGAGTTTGGCGCCGAAACCGAGAGGGAGAAAAAGAGAGGGAGAGGGAGAGTCAGGGCGAGAATTAATCGTTCCGCGGCGCTCGCCGTGCGTCCGGTTATATTCGCGCGATCCGATAATTACAGATCGCCGCGAAACAATAACGAGCCGCCGTCGCGCGCGGTGCCGGTCGTACTGCGCGCCACCGAGCGCAATATTTTACCTCAGCCCGGGCAACACTGACGCCCGGCTAATATTTTTCAACCATGGTCGAGCAGCCAGCCGGGCCGTTTATCGAGGGTTCCTGACACGCGAAATCCATCGCAACCTCCCGTCTTTTCCTCCCGACGCGAGCGAGTTCAGACTTACCCTTGCGCACGTAATAGCGCCTGATTACAATCTTCCCACACTTTCTCGTCTCGATTCCTTTCTCGGATCCGTAGTTTTTTTTTTTTTTTTTTCTATACAAACAGCGCGTACAATCGCTTTCGCGAAATTGAAAATAAAAGAAGAATCTCTTCTGATGTGACGTTGACGCGTGAATTTTTATTCGGCGCCGAAAAGGATCGAGAAAGTGTCTAGCAAGACTTCTTCGTCTCAGGTTGCGTTAATGGTAGGACTGCGGCGGACTGTGACGGAAAATGGAGCGTTTCCAAAATCCCTCGAGAGAAGCTTTCGATCCTGATAAACAATTCGCACAGGCTCGGATGGACGCTTAAGGCTTCTCTCACTCGCATCCTTCTTATCCGCACCCTTGTCACAGCTAGGAGGACTATCCGTCGGCCTTCGACCCGTCTTTAGTAAAGTCCTTTTCACCGGAAAGGAGATAGCGAACAACAATGATGATTTGCGACACATTCACGCATCGTGACTGTCCGTTAAATCTGTTTTGATCGATAAGAACTTAGTGGAGAAATAGCGT
>QVNX01002958.1:0-16583 GCA_014825495.1 Pseudomyrmex sp. PSW-54
ATAAAGTCTTATAAAAAATTTGAGAACTTTGAATATGTTACTATGATTATATTGCACACGGTTACGACAAAAACAAAGGCTGTCTCAAATTATGCGTTTGACATATATATATATATATATATATATATATATATATATATATATATATATATATAGATGTTTTGTTAGATAAGTATATATATATGTATGTAAACCTATCATCGACCATTACATGCCGTCAATTAGGAACATATGTTATCCGAACAAGCAAATATGCCAATACACGAAATAACATTTTAACTTCTTTTAATTAACGGCAATTAGAAACTATATACACATATATAATCTTTAATATCTGACTTACTCAATCAGACCTACATTTTTTGGTGAAAAAGTAAAAAAAAAAAAAAGTTCTTCCAAGAAAATGTGTGTTGATAATTATTTGAAATTTCGAACGTACAACGTAATAGCAATACTATGTAGTATGCAATCTCTAGTGACACTGGCGAATGTTGAGTGTAAAAAGCATGTACAGACGCATAGAAATAAGAGAAGATTTATCACTTATAGTAAGTGCCTATCTATATAAACTTTGTACAGTGCACACGAAAGAACTGACCGTCTTGCATTCCTGAAGTAACTCGGTCGTAGTTACTGTATTACTTTTCTTATTATAGAACGAAGCAAATGATAAATATATATCATATTTTCTTAACGCGTGCCGATTTTCTGTATCGCATGATAGGATATATCCGGATATTATCGGTAAAAGTATAGAAATCGTCGGTTTTTTCCTTTTTTTTTTTTTGTTGTACATATCCGAGTTGGGCTGTTAAAAAAGTTCGACAAGTGTGTTACAATATTTTTTTAGCGTTATAAATGAGATTCACAAAAGAAAGAGAGAATCTCGACGCGGTATTTGTTAATTTTACTTTATTAACTTAATAAGAAGTATAAACGATGACATAGCATGAAC
This sequence comes from Pseudomyrmex sp. PSW-54, assembly GCA_014825495.1. NCBI lineage: Eukaryota > Metazoa > Arthropoda > Insecta > Hymenoptera > Formicidae > Pseudomyrmex > Pseudomyrmex sp. PSW-54. The sequence goes on from QVNX01002958.1 coordinate 956, forward strand.
AATTGTTTTCTTTTTTCTTCAATATGCTCCTTTCCAATTCCCGTGTGAGATAAAAATTTTCACGCCGGCAGAAAAGAGAGAATATCGGCGATAAAAATTTTTGGTTTTGCAAAGTGTAATCTTTTGTAGACGCGCGCGCATTACACATCAGAGGTAAAGAAGCGATTTATCGATCTTTGAAATTGTCGAGGATGCTGTCGGAGTCTGGATAAGAACGTTTAATCTCTATCGCAAGTCGGTAAAGAAGAAAGAGCTCGATATGATGTCTCAGTACATCTCAGGCAACGTTCTTTCGTCTTTGCGGATTAATCCTCATCGCGGTAATAAGATATTTCTGTTTATAAAGCATTAAATATAATATTTAATCTCATCAATTCATATAATTCCGTTTAATTTATTAATTTACTAATTTGTATTTATACTCTCCGTATAATAAAATACAAAAGATCATTCGATATTTGATGTTTACGCGGTGTGTCATAAGAATTCCTGAAGATACTTTTCGAGTTTAAATTGCATTCAATATCATTTTTATACGGACATATCAGGCTCTTAAATCTTCTGATGAAGTGAACTGAAATATACGAAATGTTGGTATAAAAATGACACCAGCGTAATTTTCAAATCCGAAAACCATCTTCAGAAATATAAGATCGTGATAAACGTCAGCGTTGTCGCACGTGCCAGATGTTGCTCTACCCCTTCATCATTCTATAAAACAATTCTTTCGAAAAATATCGTATATTACAATTAAATTTACTAACGAAGCAAACTTTAAGATTCTGTTTTCTAAAAACAAATAAAAAAAGTAATATTAATTACACGTGCTCAAACACCACAAATAGCGCGTGAACATATTTATTTTTAAACGGCGCAACGCGAGAAAGGCTTGAAACGTTTCTGCGGTTAATATCTTGTTGTAAATGTATGAGAATGCAGATGTACCGGATGTCTTCCAAATAAACACGTAACTTCTCCATCCCTCGAAATATAAGGAAATATATATATATATATGTATCTCTCTTTCTCCGCGCTCTCTTAAGTTATCCGAGGATAACTTGACATAACCAGAACGCGAATGGACGTCGGAAGCCGTGAGTTATCTGTGAGAACGTCACGGTCCATCACCCGCGACTCGCGGATGCTCTACTCTTGCGCGCGTTACCATCTGCACGGGGCACCGTTACCGTTGCGAGCGCGCGCGCGCGCGTTGCACTGTGCGCTTCACTGCGTCTGAGTCAGTGAATCGAGTTCTCCTACGCAGCGTGCAATCGCGAATAGATACGAGATTCGCTCGAACCCGATCGAACAGACCGATTGCGAATCACGCGCGAACTGATCAGGAAGATCAAAACTAATCAGCGACTCGTCCAATTTAGATCGCGCATTTAGTTTGGAGAAGAAAAGCCTCGCGCGAGAGAGATGGAATCGAAGAGTTTTCTGCTAAATTTGTTAAATCAACTTGTTTGATCTAATCTCTCATTACCCTGATGAAACTTTATTTCTCCGAATAATAAATTTTCACGAGCAATAAACTCGATAATTCGCTCCTTAACCAACTCCGTTAACACAATCGCCGTAAAAAGTAAAGCAAGTTCGTTTTAATCGCGCGATTTGACGTACACGCCTGTTTTATAATCGTGAGGTATAATCAGAGCTTCTATAAAACTTAGAAAGCGAATTCTCTTCATGAATATGAAGAGGGTGAAAACTTATTCGGCGCGTTTTCACAAATCTTGCGTGCACGCGAACATACATAACGAGAAAATAAAAAACTTCTTCTCGCGAAGTCTCGAGGACTTTTGCTGCGATTTCTTGCGTATATATTTCGCCGCAAAGTAATCTTGGTTGGCGCGACGTCCGCGAAAATACGCGGCGACACTCCGCGTTCCAACACAGGTTTTTCCTCTTTTTCGACACACTTCTCAGACATTTTTTTGTTTGCGTTATCTGTTCATCCTTCCGAAAGCGCGAATTTCATTCCGCGTCGTTCCGCGTGTAAAAACTCACGGGCGTAACGAATGAGCTGGTTTTTCCGTTTTCTAGTGGTCAGTCATCACAACTGGACGACTCGCACTCCGCGGAATGGGGGACAGTCGATATCGAAACCGCGATGAATCTCTCTCAGACATTCTTCCACCACCGAGGATTCCTGCCGAGAAAGAGAGAAGAATCTTCTCGCGTGAACGAGCGCGCGCGCGCGCGCGAGATTCTGCGCTTGCCGAGAGCAATTTTGCCGCATTGCGCCCGCAGACAATGATTAGCGTTCATGTCAAATTGATCTTATGCCTAACAGATAGAGCCGCGGACTTTCACCGAGGTGGATGCATCGCCGCGGAGAAGAAGAAGAAGAAGAATACGCGCGGTATCGATACTCTCGGGAGAAAGGCCTTGTAGGTACCTTGTTACTCGACCGTGTCTACGATTGAAAAATCGCGATAAAGCGAGAGCCCATCAACGACGGGAAGTAATAATCGCGTCGGGGATTTGCTCTCTCGCGCGCATGCCCTCCGTAAAAATAATTATCGTCGTATAAAGCTTGTGGATTTTTTTTTTTAATAAGCGCGACACGATCGATAGCTCCTTTGCAAATCACGGAGCTTTCTAAAACATATTATTGTCATACGTGCGATATAACGTATATTTTTTATAAAACGCTTTTCTCCGCGTTTTCACGTTTCAACGTAAAAAAAAAAAAAAAAAAAACGCATTCAGAAACGCGCTCTGTCATCCTTGTGTGATGATGACACACACGTGACATGTGCGCGCGCGAATAGAACAGAGCGGAAAGTTATTTAGGCACGGCGCGTTTAGAAATTTCTCTGCGCGATGGAAAGGTGAAGACACACGTGGTTGCGGGACGTTCTAATAGATTTCAATACGGACGGAAGAGACCCGGTCGCGAGCTACTTCGAGAAAGAGATAATATACTCTTGATATCTCTCACAAGAGAGTAGTGCTGACTTCCAATTAGATCTTATCGAAGAGTATCAACTTTCAATTAGACGTGAAAAAAGGAAAAACTCGACCGCGGTCACGTTTCTCCCGCGGGTCATATCAGCCCCGCGATATCGATATCGATTAACAGCTTGTTAAACGCCTTCGCGGTTAATTAAAAGCACTTAGCGATCCGGCAACGACCGGTTGCGGCGATCGCCGAGAGTATACGTACGGGTCCGAAAGACGAAAAAGCACAAAAGTAAAATCTTCGAGCGGCGGCGGCGGCCTTTACGTTACATTACAGGCACGCTCGAGCTCGACGGAGAGCACAACGACGGAGGAAGGAGTAGAAGGAGGATTGGCGGAGATGCAGCTTAGGATATACCGAGTATACCCGAGGAGTTTCTGGTTGGTTGGTAAGTGGGACTAGCGGGGACTCATAGGCTCGGAGCGTCCTACGCGAGGCCGCAGTCGGGCGCAAACCCCGAAACAATCTCATCGCGAGTTTCCTTCTTCATCCACACATACACACGCAATAAACACCGCGGTCTCTTCTCGAGCGCACAACGGCACTCTCCTCCTGCGAAGTAAACGACAGACAGGCGGTACTTCACCTCCGGAAGGAAGAAAAAAAAAACCGACCGCTTCGGAACGCGGAAGAGGGTTGGTCCTTACGTGCCAGGACGGAACTATCGTCGCGTCGATCTTGGGTGTCGGGTCCGGGTCGCGCGCTATCGTGTCGAACGGGGTCCAGGATTCCCGCGCGCAGTTTCCCCTGATCGCAGCGCGCAAACTGCGCAAAGATATTACTCGCGCGTCTTCCTTGACGAGGAAAGTCTTGCGAGACACACAGAGAAGTATCGTCGCGTTGAGGAACGAACAAAACGTTGGGTTCGCCGGCTCTTTGGTCAGCGGCGCGTCGGGAAACTCTACAAAAGCTGCGCCTTTCCTGTCAAGGATCGCGGTCGAGGTCGCCGCTGAGGTCGCGGCCGACGTGCAGCGAGGACGAAAGTCAAGGTCGAGGGTCAGTTCACCCACGCGCACGAGGTACGTGAGAGCTTTCTTCTCTGATGGTTTTGTTTTAAATATTAATGAGGATACGAGAAAACGATGTGTTTTGTTGGGCCTGGCCTAAGAGATATGCTTGTATGTGTGTATATGTAACTGTGAAAGCATACATGTATATGCGTGTTCATCATGTGCTTTTTTAGTATTCTTGTCCCGTCTTCGTCTGGTTGCCGTAAAAATGAGCGTCGCACTGTAGAAATAAACTGAAATACTTCAATATTTATTATTCGCTACCACCAGACCTTCTTTGTGGTACAATTACTAATAAAATAATAATAACCAAAAACATAAACAATTAAATTGTTTATTGATGTAACTACTATCGCTTCAGCGAAACAAGTTGCGTACTTATTCTTCCATTGTTTTTAAGATCGTAAAAAAGTATCAGAATTCAAAGAAACATTAATTTTTCATAAATAACGTAATTCAGAAAAAAAAAAAAACGTCGTGCTCTGAATTAATGCCCCGATTTAGGTTATCCGCGAGCAAGTACGATGTTCGTTCGACATCGATATTTCTTCCGCCACAAAGAAACGAGTAGGATGTTCGTTTGAGGGAACGACATTCCGATCGCGACCGTCGGCTTTGCTCTCTTCGCGCACTTCCGTTACGATCTACAGAACGTGTCCAACTACCGGCGCTACCGATGCGAATCGAGGCGGGTGGGTGCATATATACTCCTTATTGAATATCTTATTCCAGATACCGAACCTCGCTTCCACGCCCCTCTCGTGCGTGCGGTTCGTCTTCTTCGTCTCTCCGTTGCAAGTGTTACGTAGTTGCGCCTGTATTCGAAAAGAGAAGGAGATAACGCGACGATGATATATTATTATCGCCGCGATACCCTCAGCGGAGAATCATTCACGGGGAACGCGAGCCTGTATATATTTTCCGTTCGCGAATGGAATCCGACTCTGATTTTTTTACAGCAATAATTATACGCGTGTCTATTGCAGCTTCTGTAGGAAACTTTCACGTTTCTAAAAATATAAATCGTTCAACTGCTCGAAATTGTTCGATTCTTTTTTTTTTTTTTTTTTCCCTCACACACAATTGTTCGAAGAAAGCGCGAACATATGGCGTTTGTATTATTATTATTTCTTTTTAATGTCGCGATTACGTCACAGGCGCGCGCACACCTTGTTGCGTATATTCGCAATCTCACTGTGACGAATGATGTGACGACCGGGGACACAACGAGCGCGACGCTCGACAATAAGGAAAAGGGCTGTAACACGTTAAGCCAATTTAACCGAAAGACCCGTTAGAACCGGGTACGCGTCGTCGGCGACGTTGACGACGAGTCCGCGCCGGGGCCTTCACTCCTTTGTCTCTCCCTTTTGTATATCGCGCGCGAAATCCTCTTTACACAGAGATATATACCGTCGTCTCTCTCGCGGTCGCGAAACGTGAGCGCGAGCGTGAACGCGAGCGATTTTGCGAGATCCGACACCACGCGTCCATTGCTAATCGAGCACTTTTGTGCACGCTCGACCGACCGGCGTCGCTTTCCTTTCGGTCTCGTTAGCCTGACAAATTGCCGAAACGAACGAACGCACGCACACGCATCACGTATCGGTCTGTAAACGTTTTCTTTTTTTTTTTTTTTTTTTTTTTTTTTTTTTTTTTTTTTTTTGCCACCGTTCACCTGTAATGTCATGTGTATTGAATCGCTAATGTCGCCGAGGAATTCGCTCAAAGGAGGCCGTGTGAACAGGTATAAATGTGTGCGCACTGATTGCGCAATTTCAAAACGTTTAGTTTCATTAACTTTTTACTCGCGACTCACAGTATATCTCTTTTGAGATCTGTATTGATGGTTTTTCATGTAATATATAATGCGCGCGAATCTCTTCGTTGGCGATCTTTTTTTTTTTTTTTTTTTACACGAGACACGCGTTACCGTTTTCTACGTTGCCCCTCTCACTGAGAAAGTAATTTTAATTACTATATTGTGTTCGTGCGGAAAACGCTCGATGTTTAAAAAAAAAAAAAAAAAAAAAAAAAACCCCCAAAATTCATTTGCGAACCGAGCGTGGAAACGCATTTTCTATACCGCAACACATTGTGAGCGGTTCACCGTGACGCGCGGACGGAAACATCGCGGCAGCAAATTGCGTGTTCGACAACTTCATAAGCAACAAACAACGTCCATCGTGCGAACATTTTGTCCGCGAGAAATAAAAAGAAAAAAAAACCGTGTAATTCTCGCTTTTTGATCGAGCATCGTCCTCGATAAATTATTACAAGAAAGAAAATTAATAAAAATAAGTAATCAACAAGTGAGCGAAATGTGTTGAAAAAGCGCGCACGACCGAGTTGACGTCAATTAATATATACCAGAGCGCGCGTGAAAATTTCTCTATCAGTAAATTGTGCTATCTAATGGCTACCTATCTAATCAAAACAACATATATATCACTGCTCGTCGCGCGTCGTTCTCATTTCCGTTAGGCCGAGATGGGACGAGATACGGCGGCGTCTATCGTATATTCATTGCGAGACGCGAAGATATATTCTAATGAAGCGTAATGTCTAACATCTGATGCACGAAGCGTGCCGATGTCCGCGCGCGCGCGTTCAGTTTGATACGGCCTTGCAAATGCAACCGAGATAACGGCTCGCAGTGTATGGTCGGTTTGTACCGAATGACCCAATTTCACCAGTGTCGTATGGCAAACGTGCGATAACTGTTGCGGCACAAGCGCGAGCAAGCCGCCGCGGACAAGATCGAGCACGTGAAAGGAAAATACGTAGGTAGGCAAAGCGCGATAAGCGGTCACCTCGCCATGGACCGATGCGCCAGGCGGTCCAGAAGAAAGGCGAGCGAATAAAACACGCGTGTGTGCGCGCGCCGCCTCTCCCACAATATCTCGTGTGTCCACCTGATTCCGTCGTCGCGTGTCGCAAAAAGAAAAAAAGACAAAAAAAGACAAAAATCCCGCAACAACCTCGAGTTTGTTCAACTTAAAGAAAATTTACCTGCGACGTTGACGTAAAGCGACGAAGCTTATCAGTTTTTTTTTTAAAGGGATGTTTTACTTCTTAGAACTCAAAAATGACATGTATAAAAAAATATGTGCCCTCTAAAATCGTGTTTCATTTCAGTTAGAAGCAAATCGACGTCGGACACTTTTGACAGTTCCCTTATAAGTATATTACTCCGATAGATTTTGCCAGTAGATTGACAGGTGTAGAATTACGGGTGAAAGGACGGATGCTATAATTGAAGACCATCTTTCGCAGACACGCTTCCACGCAACGGAAGCCGCGCAGGATTCCTCCCCTCTTCTAATGCATCCTACGTAGCCTGTGAATACATTAGCCTGCAATATTCTAGTTGCAATAAGACCCATCCCTCTCTGTCTCTAACTCGAGGTGAACTTGACACGTGGCAATTACTACGAACCGCTTTCCGCATTTCGTATGCATAGACGCTGAATACCTCGCGGACTCTCGTGTTATTAATTTTGCGTTAGCACGTTATGTAAAAAAAAAAGACAAAAATCTCGCGCGATCCATTTGCTCGTGCAACAATGCGAAGGCGGATGTGAAGAAAAGACTACCACTTTAGTCGGTGAATTATCGCGGCGGAGGAAGAAGAAAGAGAGAAAACGGTAAAAGCGAGAGAAGGTGAAGATTGTGCGCGAGTTTTGTCTCGTGCGACGAGAGAAACAAAGAATGTATATATTTACTATGTACATATTTGCATTGTTGTATACACAGAAAAAAATGTAATTAGTCTCCGAGAGACAATCGTTTGCTCAGCTGTTAGAATTGTTCCAGAACAAATATTTTACTTCGGACGTTACTTCGATTACACGCCTCGGATATATGATCAAAGATAGACGCATTACGCGGTTCTATATATATATATATATACACATATATTATTGCATCTATCGCGTAATCTCCGCAAACCGCAGATAGATACATCCTTTCCCTTATATTGAACAACTTCGACACGGAAAAGCGAAAGCGACGACTTTTTCGAAAGAGAGAACAGGTCGAGAGGTATATAAAAAAAAAAAAAAGACTGAATGAACAAGAAAGTTGAAGCGAAAACGGCGCTTCGTAAGTCATTTCTTCGAAACACTGTTTCTGAAAAATAAATTAAATTAAATGTGAAAAAAATGTAATTTATACAATTTTTACAATAAATACTTGGTGACGAGAAACTTGTATCGTTTACAGATATCAAGGATATCGAGAAACTTCATCGATATCAGGAAATCTCGAAGAAAACCACTCGAAGCCACGTAAACGGAAGTAACTTGATAGTACACCGAAAATGCGGATTATCCAGTGTTGCGTTTGGTTCGCGCTGCTGATGACGGTGTCGGCCGTGCCGGCGTCGTCGAAGGGACGCCCGGACGATCCCGTCAAAGGGAAGAAGACCACGCCGATCGTGCCCGGCAAGAGCACCGCGGCGATCACCGCGACGACGGCGTCGCGACCGATCGCGACCAACGCGACGTCGCCGTACACGAGGAACGCCACGTCGCACCTGTCGTCGTCACCTTCCTCTTCGTCGTTGTCCTCGACGACAACGACGACGATGGTCAAGGTAACGGCGCCGGTTACAGCTGTAACGTCCGCCACGACGATGCTGAAGCTGCCGACGACGATCGCGGCAACGGCAACGACGATGGCGCCGTCGTCGTCGGCGACGTCGACAACGAGCCTCGCGACTTCCGGTGACGACGGTTCGAGTTCTTCCACCTACACCGAGACGTCCCCCAGAATAATCTCGCCCACTCAGCACACCGCGGCCACGGTGTTGTCGTCGCGGAAATCGGCGGCATCCGCCACCGCCGCCACCGCCGCCGATGTCACGACCACCTCGCCTCTCACGTCCGCCAAAGAGACACGAGAGTCGCCCGGAAAGATTAGACCGCAAATCAAACTCACGACAAATTACACCAGCACCAGCGAGGTAAGCGCCATTAATCCTTAACCGACCGTCTTGTCTTCTTCTCCATTGCTAAACCCGCCTGCCTGTCTGCTTTCCAACTCGTGTTTCTCGCATTGTTCCGTTTCGCCTCGACCGCGAGTCTCTTTAAGTGTCCCGGCACAGATTCCCGCTTGTAATTACTTGAAAATGATAGATAAGCAAGAAAAGAAAAAGAGGAGGAACATCGAGGAGTTGATTATCGTCTTGATTGATTCGCGCGTCAAGCCGGTGCGCGCGCGTTGACCAACTACATTATAATAAACGAGCAAAAATTCCGCGTAACCCTTTGTCGAGGTTTTTTTTCTTGCGCGCCAAATGATTTTCGAAACGTCGATGCGGTTTAACGTCAAGATTGACGTGACATGTCACTCGCGGTCGTGCGAATTCCCGCGACAAAAACGAAAATCATCCGGAAGAGACTTCTCCGGACGAGCGCGGGGAAGTCTCTTCCGAGAAAATATAAAGAGAGAGAGAGAGATAGAGAGAGGAGAAAAGCGCGAAGAAACATTCTCGGCGGAAAGATGTAGAAGTTTGTAATACGTTTCATCACGTTCCGCATACGCCGTAACTCTCCCGTATAACTTCGTAATTTGCACGCGTACCGGAGAAAGATTCTTTTTATTTTCGTGCGCTTGGGATTCCGCGGATCGCGGATATTTCCCCACGCTGATAGATCGGCATACATCGGTCTCTCAGGCGCAACAAATTGCTCGAAGCGGCCGTCATAAATACGGTAAACACAGAAAGTTACGAGTGAAAATACAACTAACCATTTCGATAAAATCCCTTTCCGGATAGAGGATTGTCAAGTTGCGCGGCATAAATTCTCGAGACTCCGAGTGTTATTTATTTTGTTGTTTTTGTTTTCTTTTTTTCAATAAAAGGAAAAAACAAGAGAAAAATCTCATATCTCTTCCGCGTATTTCCTCGCGCGCTTCCTGGAGCGCGGGGCGCGCGGAGCGAAGCGCGTATCCGATGATGCGCGATAGAAAGGCACCCAGATTCGAGGTTGTACACATGGAAAGATCGTATGGGGGGTTTGAGAAAAAAAATCGTATATAGGTCGAGACCGAGAAAGTAGCGTGTGCGCCGCGTGGTGCACACACGTACATACTATGCACGTAGAAAATACGATTCTTAATACACGCGCGCGTATCACACACATCAGGTATCACCCGAGCGCGCGACGGATATACAAAATAGCAAAAACGAGAAAGTAATCTCATACAGCATTCGGCTGGACGTACGGGATGCGTCGTAATTATCCAAGTTAATCGAGTGTGTGTGCTCGATTATTCCTGTGTCGCGCTTGTTTATTCCTTTCGCGAGGTGAATCAGGCAATTGGGTCATCTCGCGGGCGAATTTTTTTATTACAGCGGGAGAAATTATTGTTTATTTATTTTTTTTCCGTGGATTCTTGTTGGCTTCAGTTTGCGTACTCTTCAAGATCGCGACGCCTCCGCTCTTTTATAAATCCCTCGTGCGCGCTCTTCGGGACAGCGACAACGGCCGCGTGTAGAGACCGTTGACTTGGTTTACGATCCGCTATTAAAGCGCGAATAGAACGCGCGTTGATTGCGAAACTGACGAATTCCGCCGATTATAAACGGTAAACGTGTATATCGCCCCGTCGGGCGCTTATACACGTCCCGACGACGAGGCTTGCTACAACAACACGTCGCCGAAGGTACATAACGGGGTGCGCGAGTCATTAATAATAATTAAGTATTCCTACGTATCCGTAATAATCGCGCGCGAGCGCTAATGACGGCAATACGTAAATTGGGTGTGTAATACCTCGCGTGATGGAGTTGTGTCTGTCTGTTGCGCGCAACATGCAAAGTGACGCCGAGGTTATAAAGCGCGGGAGATTATCATCGCGATGCGTGAAAGAAAGTCCATTACATCCGCAGAGAATCGCTACGTGCGTACGTACATACATCAAATCACGCGAGAGAGCACATACGTTATAAATGCATATTGCGGCATGTGAACGGTGTCGCGGATCTTAACGCGATCTATCTATCTATCTATCTCTCTCTCTCTCTTAATGTTGGTTGCATCGAGTTGTTTGTACTTCGCACATTAAGATAAAAAATATTTTGAACACAGCACAAATTAGTGAAAAAATTAACAAATGAGAGACGAAAGAGGAAGAAGGGAACAATAATAATATATGCCCCTCCTCTGGAAGTAGACTCGATTAATAATATTTCATTAAGCCGTAATTTTTCATTAAGATTCAGATTCGCAACTCGCCCAGGTTCTGTGATATAATAATAATAATAATAATAATAATAATAATAATAATAATAATAATAATAATAATAATAATAGAACGCAGGAAGAAAATTCAATTAACATTTACTTCCTGTGCCTGTCCCGCGCCGGCCGCGAACGCGCTATGATCTGAGGAGAAAAACGGAGGATTACGCTACGTGTATCGCATATATATATTATATATATACGCGAAAGAAGCGCGCGATTATAAGGAGTTAATCGGAGAGAAGTCTCGTGTCGGTGAAACCGGCTGGTGAACAGAGACCTCGACGTATGGATTTTAATTGGCGTGCGTGTACACACGACAGCGCGGCTGCGCTTCTTCAGAGAGTTTTGCGTCAAAACTGGTACGAATGAACATACAATGTGCACGGAAAGAGAGACTCGGGTCGTCGTAATTGTGGGTTATAGATCGCGGGCGCGATCCGAGGTGATACGAGTCGCACCATTCATCTCTTCCCGTATCGAAAGAAAATCCCTGGGAACTGTTCGCGTGTCCGCGACCATCTCATCGCTGAATACTCACATTTCGTCCCGGATCTGGCGTAAGAGAAATCGGATATGTTGTCGCCACCATAGGGAAAAGTGAAATATCATCTTATTTAATGTATATTTTTTTCAATTATATATTTTCTGTTAGTTTGCAAATACCAGTTTAATGTTAATTATCAGCAATTATCAAAGAGTCTCAGGATCGGCAACTGTTGCTTCGCCGCATTGAGTACAACGATCCGCTCACTGCATTTATAATTTTATATTTCCGCTGCATTTATATTTATTTATATTTATTTGATTTGTTTTTTTGTATTTACACGTATCTTGCTCTGTCTTTATTTATATATCTCTGTCCTGTTTTCCGACACCAATTATCAGTATGCTTTAAAGCTGTTATCCCGTTAATAAATGAGTAATGATCATTGATCTAATGTTGTTCTATTGTATTGTACACGAATATACTGTGAAAGATTTATTATTATTATTTTGTTTTTATGACGGAAATAGGCGACACGCGTAAGGATTCAAAAGTCGAGCGAGTTTCTCTCTTTCTTTGTTGCCGCGCTCGCCTTTGGTTTCGCTTCTGTGTTACACATCTCCTCGAAAACAAGTTCCTTTCAGTCACTCGATACGGTAAAAAAAGGGGGGAAGCGCGCTTGGTTAGGCATAATTATTACAGCACACACGCGTGCATTTAGTCACGGATGTCTAACGATAACGATTGCATCGCGAACGTAAGTAAAACCCGGCATATGTCCTAGCTATAAAAAACTATATGTGTGCTCGGGCGGCGGAGTAAGTTTAGCCCGATTTTGTCCCGTGTGTAATATAATATAATCGACCGTGCTCTGTTTCCCCGTCTGCGTGTGTGTTGTGTAATCTCATTGATTTAATATCGCGGCTGTTACTTAATGTACTTTCTTCTCGAACGGCGAACAATATCGCTGAATCCTCCGATAGAGCGCGATATACGCGCGATAAAAAAAAAAAAATAATAAAACAAACGTCGAAGTGTTTTGCTCCGATCTCTTGTCCCTCGCTTTTTCTACACTGTTGTATATCGTGGAGACGAGACACCTGGTTGATGTACCAGATACATGCCTCCCGCTCCTCCCGTAGCATAGCGGTATATATAAAGACGATGAAGATGAAGATCGTCTAATCTCTCCCGTACACATACACCTTTTATATAACATAATAAGCTTTTCTGTAAAACTGCGCCGCGAAATAAAAACCATATAGATACACGCCGACGATCGTTATTAAAGTTTCCGCGTATACGGAAACGTTTTTAGGAAGTCGTATATTTTCCAGACGATATATACACGCGCAATTAGTTTCGAAGTAGGTCTCGCCGCTTAGAGAGCAAATCGAGATTAAAATAATTTCGTTTCCCCATAAGACGGCAAAACCTTATTTCCTATTTCGCGAATCGCGAGAGTTCGCCGTAACGGATTATCTTAATTCGCAATATAATATCATGCGCCTCCATCTCGCGCCGCACAAGTACATTTGGAAGAAGTACGCTGTTGGGGATCATCTCTCGATTATATCCTTTGAGCTCACGTGTGCACGTATAACACGCCGGGGCATCGGCGTGCATTGTACATATATATATATATATATATAATACACATGTATATGCAATATATATGTAAGTGTATTCCACCGATATTTACGATTCTGGCCTTTCAGCAAACGGGCCCCGTGTTAGCGCGCACCCGAGCGCAATAGCGAGCAAGATAGAAATAGAGAACTCCTCGCTAACGGTCCCGAATAGGAATTTTGCCCTCGCCACGCGGCGCTACCGAGCTACGCGTAACGGAGCGCGTTGCTCTCTATCGCGCCTCTTTTCCGAACAAGACGAGCTTACAATAACAAACTAAATGTGGTACAAATCACCGCTGTTAAATGTTGCGAACGATGCGAGGCGATGAAGATTATTATTTTCCGCGATGAGGTTTCTCTCTCAAGAAACGCGATGAGTCACGTCCCGATACAGTTGGAAAACACATTTTGCGCGTCTCGTAAGAGAGAATCATCCGGCAGAATTAATTTTAATTTTATTTCATCTATATTAAGTAACAGAACGCGATCGGTTCTCACGATATATCCGCGAATATATTTGGAGCTTCGCTTACTTTCACGCGCGCGTTTCACCCGCGCGAGATATTAAGTAATTCCGCGCATCTGTGTCTCGGGATCTTCTTTATTCGGGAAACATGCGCGATTAATTAAAGCAAACAAACGGAGTCACTCCGAAAAAAAAAAAAAAATTCGCACGTTACTTTCCATTTTGTGCATAAATAAAGTATACGGAGAGAGACGTGATTTTCTCGTGCGACACGCGCACGGAAACAATGGCGGGTAGCAACATCGTGCGACATAATAATGGGGATCCGTGCTCGGATGCTCGATGACGTTCCTCTCTTACACGGTGCCGTTTTAATCTAACAAACAAAAAACAACCATGAAAAGAGCAACGGTATAAAGGAACCGTTCTTTTTCCTCTCAGGGTTAATAATTGTATTGTAAGGAATCTCTCGGAAACGCGCAACATCCGCGCCGCGACGATTCGTCACGACAACGAGAGCCACCACGTCGCGATATCTCCGCGAGACGCAAAATGGTGTACACAAAACCGCAAAAATTATCCCGTCGGATGACCGTCTAATTTCGAAAACAAATGCACGACGCTTCAATTTACGAGCGTCACGTTGTACATCGGTCGCGTCGCGAGATTCACGGCTTAATTCTTCCACAGAGAGATTTTTTAAAAGAGTAAAAAAAAAAAAAAGAAGATAATCGCTCTCATTAGCCAAGAATTGTTTCTCTTGTAATTCTTTTTTTTTTTTTCTTCCTATGGGGGGAAACAAACACACATCCGGATAAAAGAAGGATATCCGAGTATCGATCGGTGCACTTCGCGAGAGATGCCGATGCATCTCGGACGAATCTACGAACGGCGAAAGGAGGGCGAGCGTTCACGGTCGTGACGCAAACGGATCAGCCGGTGCTAATATCGGCAGTGGAACGTGACGAAGTCGAGACGAAAAGAAAACGCAGAAGAAAATGAGAGAGAAGAGAGACACGGAAGAAGAGAGAAAAAGAGAAAGAAAGAAGCCGGGAGAAGAATAAGAAGCGACAGAGAAGGAGAGCGAAATCGTCGCGCGCACAACGATGGCTTCAATCGATTTCCACCGTGTGCCACTTTGTATTCGTCCGTAGGCCGAATGTATTCAGTAGTCCAATCCCACATCCAATATCGTCTTTAACTTCATCCTCACGAATGCTCCGTAGCCAATAGAACGGCTCGGTATAAGTATCCTGAGAGATGAGAACTTAAAAAAAAAAAAAAAAAAAAAACAACGTACGTACGTGCTTCTTACCGTCTGTATTTAGGCGGATATGTAAAGACGGCAAATCACTTAGCGGTTTTGCTTTAATCGGCCGCCTACCGCGGTCTTCATCGAAGAAGCTGCGCGCGAGAGCTGCGCGCATTTTCTTCGGAGAAGAAGCGGAGCGGAGCCAAAAGCGAAGAAGAAGAGGGAAGAAGACGAAGAAAACGACGGCAGAAGAAACACGTGCCTCGCATTCTAAGGTTCTAATTATTTTGTTATTGCCTCTCCGGCATATAGCTTTTTGCTTCAATTTAAAAATACCCATCTCGCACTTAATCGTTCTTATTTTACCCGACTTCGCTCTTGACCGGACCTGTTCTTTATATCTTCGTTCTTTTCGAACCGCTACGCGCGCACGTATATATCGGGCAGGAAAAAATCGGGCAAACGTTCCTACGTAACAAAGCGAAACTACTACTAACTGTGCGGATACCGAACGAATATAATAATAATAATAATAAAAAAAAAAAAAAAAAAAAAAAAAAAAAA
>QVNX01002963.1:0-14465 GCA_014825495.1 Pseudomyrmex sp. PSW-54
AGTTAAATTTTTCACTCTTTGTCTTAGCGTATATAAATTCACTCTATTGAAGTGAATATTGACTCCACATGAAGTGAACTGATCAGTGATCACTCTATGATTAGAGTGAAAATGAGCCGGATTTTCACTCCAAAAAATTTAGAGAGTAGATACATAATAAAGTACAGAAGGGGGATATGTGTATATAAACACGGAATTTTCGAAATATCTTATATTTCGTATTTATCTCGTCTCGACGCGTTCAGAGTATTTTATTCGAGAAGAAATAATTTTTCGACAACAGAAGAATAGAGAAGATATTGAATAAAGAACATTACGAGTAATTGTCATAAAGTTACATAAAAAATGCTATATCTCGTTTTGAAGAAACTCAATATATTATACGTTTTTAATCAACATACTTACGACTGTCTTTATCATTCTTTCTCGGATTGTTCAATGTTATTTGTTAACGGAATTACTAAAATCTATAAAAAAATTTAAAAATGACAATCAAAAACTACATATAATACAGTTTTATCATAGTTCAAAAAGAAATTCATTAACAATTCGTTGTACAATACCTAATTTCTGTATGACACATTAGCGGTGAAAATTACAAATAATCGTTATACAATATACCGAATGTATTTCTATATTTCCTTTTCGTAGATGCAATCGCATTATCTATCTATATGTATATACATATATATATATATATATATATATATATATATATATGTATATACATTCATCGCCGAGACTGCAAGGTCGCCGTCAAGGTGCCTCGTTCTCGAAAATGGATCGATGCGACCGTCTCGAAGAAAAGGGTTCGTTTATAATTCATGGGAATTGCGGAGCGTTACATTGTAATGAGAGCTAAAATTACTACTTTGAGTAATAATACAGGCTGTCCATTTTAACATGTAAAATTCCAGTAAAAAAAAACAATAAACACAAAATAAAATACATAAAATTTACAATATCTAGAATATTGGGACTGCGGTGTCACAAAAACAATAATAGCCGAACGATTTACACTTTTTATCGAACTCAGCAATGAATGTCGAGAAGAGCTTCTTCGATCGCGTTTGTTCATTCAAAGCCACCACAGGGGTGACTTTTCATCCTCCGAACTATCGTCGAGACGTAACACGGGGAATCTCGATACCGGCGGGATCCACGGGGGAGAAGACGAGACGAGGCGAGACGAGCACGCCCGCTATACTGTACGTCGCGATGTAAAGCGTCTAGACGTCTCGGAGAGCGTGCCACTTGGAGATGCCGTCTCGCCCGAGCAAGATCGCGTTATATCCCGACGGAGGAAACGCGGGAATGTTCGATTTCGTATGCGGAAAGGAAAAGGAAAGGACGGAGAGAGGGTGAGCCACCGGAACAATGGCGTAAACGGTGTGTGCACGTATGCTGGTGCGACGCGGTGCGCGGGGCGTCGCGACGCGTCGCGTCGTCGCGGACGGACAGACGAACGGATGGACAGACAGACGGCGGCGCTGCGGGAAATTACGTTGCACGCACAGAACGACCACGAAACCGTAACTCCTGTCGCCTCTCTCTCTCTCTCTCTCTCTGTCATCCCTTCGGGGCATCAGAGTCCCGATGTCCTCCTTCCTGTCCACTTGCGGACGTCGGTCAGCCACCTGTCCCCGCCGTATCCTGCCCTCAACGGCCGGTCGTTCGCCGCCTCGTGTTCACGCTTCCGGGAGAACGTTGGTCACGCTTCCGGGAGAATACCGACGAGACACAACATCGTCAATCGTGCGAACACGAAATGCCCCGATACTGTCGCATCGTTCTTCTAATCACAATTCTTTTGATCAATCTCGAACAATAATAAGGGTGTTAGTAAAAGGAAGTCATAGTTTATTTTTTTTTTTTTTTTTTTTTTTTTTTTCTCGACGTTAAGTACATAACAGATGTTATTTTAAATTATTCGAAAATGACACAATTTTTTAAGAAAAGTCAATGAAGCAAAATTTGATCCAAAAATCTGTTACAGTTTAAGTAACAGTTTTAATGATTTTGTATAGAACATCTGGCACAAATCAACATTAATTACACTGATTACGCAGGGTTTCGAGTATATTTGAGGCACTACCACAATTAACCACGGGTAATTACTGTATTACGAGCAATTATAAGAATTACAGTAATCCCGCGTTCCAAAGTAATTACAGCGATCATCGTAATTACAGCAATTTCAAATCATCATGAAATTCACACGTTAGTAAATATAAAAGACGCAGAAAATCCGAAAGAGAGAAGGAGAGAGAGAGAGAGAGAGAGAGAGAGAGAGAGAGAGAGAGAGAGAGAGGGGGACAGAATGAAATAAAAAAACATTTGCGATGAGTGCGCGTGGTACGAGATATCGATGACACGATAGTTCTCTATTCTTTAAACTGTGAGAGCAACGCGCAGCAGCGAAATTACAAAGAGAATGAGTAACACTTTGCAAAGTCAGGAAATCCCGCTTTTATCTCGGACGACCTTAATAGCAACGTCTTCCTTTTGACTTTGTAACGCAGCGAAGCGGCGGCGACAGCGAGCCGTCGCTATATGATTTGCATGTTATTAAGCATTAATTCAACGTGCATTAATTCAACTACCTAGCCCGCGATGACTGAACAAATTCCCAACCGGTTGTAACGTGAGGCTGTAAAAATCCGTATCTGCTTGTTTTCACGGCAAACGCAAATAATCTCGTCTCGAGAAAGAAACTTCGCGCGATTGAAATATATCCTGCAGCGAATCTGAAATATATTGTGTATATTCTCGATGAGAAAAGCTCGTTAAACGATAATTATTATAGTTGCAGTAACATTTATTTGTAGAAAATGAATGTTTTAATTAAGCAAATCTTTGCTTTTTTGTCTATTTTCAAAGAGACCATCTTTGCGCTAAGAGTAAGTAAACTTTTTTTAAACTGTTTGCCAAGTACGATACTAAAAATCGTATTTACCGTCAGAAAATATCAAAATAATTTTAAGATGGAAATGTATTTCTTTTTCCCGTGAAGGGGAATATCGATGACAAGAAAATGCGATGGTTCTGCGCGACATTCTTATGAGAAAACTATAGAAATGACAGATGTCTCCTCATCTAGAGTACCTCTTCGTCTCGACCTGGACCGACCCGACTCGGTCCAAGTGCGAACTCTCTATCGTCACTTGATAAAAAACAGTTCGCCGCATCCCTGGTTTATGCCGATGCAATGGCGTAGCACGCGCGCCACAGAGATTTTAAATGCATCAAAGTAAATTAACGCATAACATTATATTGTAAGGATACAAACATCAATTGTTGGCATTGTGAGATTATAAAAGAGAAACCGGGATCAACAAATATTTATTAAAAAAGTGCTGTTATGACCGATCATATTCTAGTATCTACACATACTATTATATGTTGTATTTTAATTATTTCTCTCTTTTATTTATAAATTACATATAAATAGCAGATACGTTCATAGACAATATTAATAGATCGTGATGAATTAAAAAAAAAAATATATATATATATGTTTAAACATATATTCTCAAATAAGATTTATATTTTATCAAACAAGAGGTCTTGATGTATCATCATTCGGAGACTTGGACGCGCTAAATCCGCGTCAAGTATCGCGACAGTCACCTGGACGAGAGAGACCGATGCCACCGGTCGTGCATTTGCGCCTTGCATATCTAATCAGGACACGTGCGTCGGCGAAGGTCGGTGCAGGTGCGAGCAGGCGACAATTCCGGGAGGTCGGCGTCGGCGTCGCGTTGCACATGCTCGGCGGCAATTTCCATCGAAATGTCATCAAATGCGTCTCGCGGCGCGCGTCGACGCCACTGTAGAAATTATCCCCTGCGACCCCCTGGACCGTCTGAGCGGTGTCTAGCCAGCGCCCCCTACCTCGAACCGGCTGAGCTCTCGCCCCCGCTGCGTCCTTTCTCTTTCTCTTTCACTCGGTCACCCTGTCTCTCCCTTTGCCTTCCCTGCCGCCTCTCTCATCGTCTCCGTCGGGCGCGTTCGCACCCACGTTTCGCTCACTCTCCCTCGCGGGGCCTGCCTGAAACCCAACTAACCAACCAACCCGACCAACCACCCGCCCACCCACTTTGCCTAACCCGTCGTTCCCGTGCTTCTCCGCCTGCCTCTCTCTGTCTCTCTGTCTCTCTCTGTCTCTTTGTGCTTCTCTCTCTCTCTTTCTTTCTCTCTCTCTCTCTCTCTTTCTCTCTTTCTCTCGGTCTCTGCGCCGGCCTTCTCTCCTCGGTCATGCGGGGGTGCAGGGGTGCAGTCTAGCCGGCGACTATAGTTCTCGTGTTATATTATATACCGGGCAGCCAGATGCACCGCGCCGTGCGGCTCGTGCGAACTATATCCGCCCCCGGCTGAAAACTCATCGATGGGATGGAGACGCCGCCGTTATCGCCGCCGTCGTTGAATCGTGGAGAAGACCGCTTTTTTTTCACGCTCGCCCTAAGTGCGCTCACGCTCCTCTAAAGCGCCGAACTGACAGATTGTATTTGGTGCTTGTCAGAGAAGGGATTTCATGCGGAGACATTTATGTAAAATAATAATTGTCCTTTCTCATACATGTAACACAAATTCACGTGAAAGGATAATAACAAATTTGTGTGACGCATTATTTTCGTGCACTCTTTTATAATAAAATATCTGCGCACATTATCACATTATTATTCTAATTTAACACAATTAATTATTCACATTCGATTTCAGGGTTAATCAAGTGCATCTTATAAATTATAATTTGATTGATCTTTGCCATTGAAAAAAAGATTTTCGTCTCTCGCGTGGTGTTTCGTTCGAGACTCGTCTGTAAAATATGTCAATTAGTTCGGCTCGGCGCGAACTTTATGCGAATCGCTTGCGGAAGTTCCGTGAAACGCATGAAAACAATGACTAAGCCGTTCAATTTCGTAGGATCGAGGTGATTTAATGGTCTTGCGCATTAAATGAGTCCTAATCCCGTTAGCGAGACGGGTCAGCATGAGCTAGAAAGGGGATGATCTTGTTTGAACTACGCGACGGCTCAATATGACTCATCGAATTAGTGCGACCTGTTATGTACTCTTTCTCTCTCTCTCTCTCTCTCTCTCTCTCTCTAATAATCTTTTATAATAGTTCGCAATTTTAATATTTATATTATTTTTTATAACTATGTACTATACATAGTACAGGCTTTTCTTGTTCGACAAAGATTTCACATTATCGCTAATGTCTGCCGAGCCACCACCAAGTGAATGGTGAAACGCACGCGACAGACTCCCTTGCGCTTTTCAGACTTTGCCTTCTTCTCATCGCGTGACTCGAGATGATTACCGTGCTCTGGCGGAGAGCGCAGTTCGTTTAGTTAGTCTCGCTTTTGATTGGGGTAGGTCCTAAGCGCGTATAGTCGGCGGCGTTATCGCGATTCAACGAACTGTACGAAAGACTTTCGTAGGCGCCGTGGCGAAGGTCAGTGACGGTCGATCAACGTCAATTAACATACGGAATAAACTTGAAATGAATTTTACACGTACGCTCGTTTTCGCGAAGATAAATGCGACTCGAGGATTGCGAGGGAAGATTTATCGAGCGATATACAGAAAGATTTCGCCGAGAATGGAGATGGAGGGAAACGGAAAGAGAGAGACGGATGTTTTTCTTTACCAATTCATATTTCCGTTTCTGTTTAGCGCGGCCGAGCGAAGACAGTCAATGTCAACATAGCAAAGTCAACATGCAAATTACGGCGCCGTGTTTAGCGGACGAGTGCGCGAACGAAAATAAACGTGTCTTTAGCCGAAATTTTCGCATCCACTTAGCGCAGTTCGGCTGGTTTTGGTCGAACCGTACGGCCGTATGACTAATATCGCAGGCGCGTCGAATGTCAACAACGGGACGGAGAATCGGAGGCGGGCAGAGGCGCGCGCGGCGCGTTAAGCGCTAAATATGCGCCGAGAATACGGCTCGCGCGGCCTTTGTCTCCGCGTGCGTATGCACATACGTATGTACTACGCACCGATGTGTCAGCGTCAGATAGAGAGAGAGAAAGAGAGAGAGAGAGAGAGAGAGTACGGCTGTTGACTTTGATATCGAGGTGAGCCGTTATGTATGTACGTAGCCAATGGTAACGCCGGCGGGCAGCCTGGCCCCAGTCAGCGACACAGAGCTCAGGGGCCAGATGGTTGTCGTAGGTTAGTGAATCGATAAAAAACCCATTTTCCCCCGTGGTGAGTTGTGCGCGCGCGATCGCCATGCATTACTACTTTTATTACGCGCGCGCCCTGCCCTACGTTTTATCGCGCGCGCAAAGGCCTTCGAGTGGCGCGGCATCGTCATCCGCGAGATCGTTTTTTGCTGCGTTCGTTCGCGCGGAAGATCGATGGACGGGGACGGGTCGACCGGGGCTTATTGAAAAGCACGGAAATGGGAACGCATGTTCTATGAGCGCGCGCGGTAATGCGACCAAGGAAGTGCGCGCAAACTGCGCGTTCAACGAGCACCCTGCGAGCTAGTTATTCGATGACGTGAGAGAGAAAGAGAGAGAGAGAGAGAGAGGGATCAAGGCGCGATAACTAGCTGAATATTCATGCGGAGACGCGGGAATAAAATAATCTAAAAAGAGTAATTTGAAATCATCGGATCGTTTCAAACGTGTTTTTGCATTATGTAAAATACATGTAATTATTAGAAGAAACATTTAACTGATCTAGTGTGTAACGTAAATCGCAAGTGTCATGATAATCTCAACGAGTATCTCACAGCGTTAGTTTTATCTGTTCTTGTCTTTGCGAGGAACGCGCAAATAAATTGAATGCTTGCATCTCTTTTGCGGTATAGACGCAACGTTGCAACGTCTGTCATCGCAGACAGAATCGCCGTTTTCTGCGGTTGTCAACCGTCGATCATTTCGAGTTACATAATAATCGCATAAATGCGTATTCATACGGTCATTAAGTAGTATCTAGTACCTATATATCGGATTCGATTGAGTAGTAGATACGCCGCAAAATATATATATATAACTATTAGATATTAGAAAAAGCTATATAGTTTTTATCTAACGAACGGCAGACGCGCTGTTCTCGTCAATCGAGACCGCGTTTGATCGCATTGTGAAAAACTTCGAACTTTCACAGTTAACACCGGATGTTTTCGATTTTTCGCGTCTTTAAAATCCTTTCGTATACGCGTGCGGGCATATGATGTAACATTGTGTACACGCGAGCCGCCCGCGCAAAAATACACGAGGACGCATGCACGCACCGGTATGCGTGCTTGAACGAAAACACACCCGTATCTAAAAATAGTCGCGTGAGTCAACTCGTGGGTCTAAATAGGAGAGGTTCGCCGGATTTATATATACGTGCATATATAGAGCTCCGTATCTACATTATATGTACAGTCCGAACGCGAAATAACCCAGAAAATACATGACTGCCGAAAGAGGGTCGATCGTAACGTAAGGTGACGCGCGAAAGCGCGCGACGGAATGCGGGATTTGGCAAGCGGGTCCGAGTAAAAAAATCGCGACAAGATACTTAACTTCGCAAACGAACGCGCTTTAAGACAAATCAGGAATTTCTGTTGACAGCAAAACATCGTTTCTGGATCACACATATAATTAATATTATTAATGCACATACAAATAAAATATTACACAATTATATATATGTACATTTTTACTGTAATAGACTTTTAAAATTATTAAAAAGTAAAAACAAAACTCTTGGTCTAATATAAATTAAACTTTTCTGTCATAAAATATGTTTTTCTTTAATGCGAGAATTTGAAAATGTGTACTGTTTCGATTCAGAAACCATTATCGCGATAATTAGTCATCGTGGGGATTTACATTTGCGACAAATGAAGTGATTCGTATGCACGTTGCGACCGCGCCTTTGATTATAGAGAGCGCGACCTGAAGGGACCATCGGTCAGGGTCGCGGCTAAGAGAAAGAGTCACCCCGGAGTATCGTAGGACAACGAGAGGACGTATACTAGAAGGGCGACGAAGTCAGAATTACACGCGATCTCTCCTTCCCCTGCCTCTCGCAAGGAAATTTCAATTCGCGGTCACTTTGACGTGTCCTCTCGTCGAGTCGTCCGATAGCCGCCGATATGACACTCTCTCCACGAAATGGGCACAACCGTCTTTGTTCGGATCGCCCGACTATGCCGCTCCCCCTCATCCCCTCTTGCCGCGTCACCATCGCCGCCCCTCGTCGTTTACGAGCGCACAATCTCGACAGTTTTATCCCGCTGCCTATGTCGCTTTTCCTCTCTCTTTCGGTCTTTCACTTTCTCTCTGATTCACGTGTATCGAGATACACGGACACGGCCGCAGCTCGTACGTATGCACAGAGCGGCCGGTAACAATTCCTAACCAAAAAGCCAGAGTCACCCTCGCCTCCTTCTTCTCTTCCCTGCGCCCCCCGCCGCCCCGGGTATGTCTGACTGCGACCGTCATCGGAGCGCGGCATCGAGACGGCGGCTGATGCCGGAGCAGCAACGAGGACGAAGGCAAAGAGAGTGAGAGAGCGAGAGAGCGAGATAGGGTGAGAGAGCGACAGAAAGAGAGAGAGAGAACGAAAGAAGGAAGAAGAGGTACTGGAGGGTACCAAACACCCGGCGTAGGACCGTAGGGAGAGGTGGAAAGGACGAGAGACAGAGAAAGGGGAAAGGAAAGAGTCGGAGACACACGGCGAAAGAGGTGACGGGGTGAGAGCGAGAGAGAGAGGAGGAGTACCGTGATGAGACGCGGCGAGACGGGACACCAAGAGGGACGGCGCGATTGTCTGCGCGAGGGAGCGAGCGAGTCCGCGGCACGTGGTCGCGGCGGCGAGGACGACGAAGGGGAGAAGTAGAGTACGGACCGACGGCGGCGGGCCATGGGGCCGCGGCTGGCTGGTGCCGAGGGGACGGGGCTAGGTATTCGCGTGACGTTGCGTCTAGACGCCCCCTCCACCTCAACCCGAAACGACGGCGGCTCGGCGCAGAGAGCGGCGGCGGACTTGTAACGCGCGTCGGCCAAGCAGCAACGTTTCGGCTCCCTCTGGCCCGCGTGCACGTGAATCGGCAGCGACCGACGTTTCGGACCCACGTTGCTAGATGGCAACACGCGGAACGCACAAAGCGGGATCCGCAGCAAGTAGCGGCTTCGCGGTGAAGTATGGGAAGATAAATACCAAAATACTCGCAATAATTTTTTTTTGATCGATTAGCACATACGATCATATGTGAACACATCGTGGTTTCTTTAAAAAAGATTTAGGTTCGATTGATTGATAAGTTCACTTGATTGAATTTACACCAAATTTATGAGATCTCGAATGGAATCTAGAACTGAATCAGTTACGATATCAAAATTTGTTTTATTTTTGTAGGTGTGCGAAGATCTTAAAAGATGGTTGAAACTACTCTCTCGATATAGTCAATCAGAATACCTCGGCGTCTATCTCGCTTATCAGATGGTCTTAACGTTGTCCGAGGACATTGATCAGTCTGGCGTGTGTTTTTTCACGTATGTACATGTACACGTCACGCATATGTATCCGCCGCGCGCCAGACGGGCAAATAAAGCTCGATCCAGATTCAATGCCTCGTTTGGCTTCTTCAGCCGTCAACGAGAGTTATAACAATCGAATACGTGACAAGCGGTAGTTGCATGTGTTTATGACGATCGCAGTGTGCGCTCGTAAAGCTCGATTGGCTGGCCCCTTAAGGCATCCTCGGGTCTCTCGCACTCCTTGTTTTAAAGGCTGTGCGTATACGCGCCCGCCGCCGGGTTAACTTTTATATATTGCGAGAGATTATCGATACGAGCGACCGGGAACGCGTATTACATTAATTAATCCAAATGCCGTCTGCCGACTACTAGACGTAAAAAAGGCTGTAAGTGTCAATAACAGAACAAAACCACGTGAATGACGAGCACTCCTTGTGAAAGAAATGGCATTGATCGACAAATAAATTGGCGCGTGACAATCTCTCGCCCCGATTCAACGTGAATTAATTATTATGATTTTTCGGGTTTTGAAGACAGATTTAACTCCATTTATGTGATTGTGTATTAATTGCGTTAATATGAAATAAAGCGAATTTGGTTTGACCTCTTTATGTATGTAATAATAATACACTTCGGGCACAAAGAGAAAAAATTGATTGACAGCTTAGAACGTGTAACTTCCACACAGTAGTACTGATTGGGATTTGATTGAGTTTGTGCAACTAACATAAAATACGCAAAAAGATCATGTCTCTTAAAAAGATAGAAACGTTACGTCTAAATAAAAAATTAAGAACGAAACTGTCTGCTCCTATATAACGGCTTACCTTCGATCCACTTTTTCTTTCTCTTCTTCAGTTTACTCTCTAGCATTGAAAATACGCGTTCGAGGGAAATTTCTATTCGAAATGTCAAATCGTGTCATTCGGGATTGTCGCGTGGACTATCAGCATCCGACGAATGCGAGCCGGTGAATTCGATTTGCGTCCGCTCTCGGCGGATACAAGACGTGTTGTCTCTGAATCACATGCGCGAACAATAAGATATGTCCTCGGTGAAATTTATATAAAGGCAATATTCGCTTAGAAAAACAAGCACGCGAATACAATAAGAGAGTGAAAGAACGCGAGATAGAGTGGAGAGGAGCTGTGAGAAAGAAGATAAAAGAAAAAACTCGTGTAACGAGGAAGAAACGGGTTATCGCGTTTTTGAAAGATTGAGGATATTTTCTGCGGTCTCTCGCGATTGCAGGAAATAGAGGAAAAGATTGTGCTCCTATGTGGTCAGACTGTGGTACATAGGACGTCATAAAAGGAACGGATGTCCTGTTGACGGAAAAAGAGAGACGGAGACGAGATTGAGCAATCGAGATATATATTTTACGGTCGCGTCGATGGATACGAGGCGAGATCTCGATTTTAATTATTTACTCTCTTCGAAGCTCCGCATCGAAGACACTTATTTTTGAAAAAAAAAACCAAACTCTGAGAAGTCTAGAAGATTTGACAAAAAATGTCATAATAAAAAAAAATAGAAATATTTGTAAATTATTTAAAACAGATTGCAACTAAATAAACAGATATTTATCTGTGCAATAAAATCAAAGAAATTGAATTGAGAGTGATTCCGCAGATACGCGACGAGACGCGACTCTCTGGCTCTGAGAGAGGAAGATGTGAATTACGAGAAGCGAGAAGACGAAGACGCGCGCGCGAGAAGTGCGCGAGTGAAGGAAGCATAGGGAGAAGCACGTCGTCGTTTTGCAATTAAATTTAGTCGCCGACCGAGAGGTACGTTTTTAAAATAGTTCCCATTCTTAGCTTGCCATGTAGGCATGTAAGCAACGCGACGATACGTCCTGACCGTGTCTCCGATGTTATATCCATGACGCGAGAATCTCTTGGTTGACTCCGAACTTCACGGCGATATCATTCAGCGCGAAATCAAAACAGCGTGTTCGCGCAATTGCGTTAAATCCTTCACATAATTTCGTTCTGTCACTTTAAAATAAGTATGAAGACTTCGGTCTTCTCTCTTTACATTTAAAATCTCTTCTACTTCGGAGAATAAATAAACAATATTGCTCGAGATTTTTTCTCTTCTTACATCTTCTAAAACTTCTTGACGAAAATATAAAAAACGGATTTTAAACGTCCTTTTTTTTTTCACGCAAAGACACGATGCGTGACGTCGGTTCGTCGCGCGCATTTTACAACACTCTGTGCGTTCTCTTCGCAGCTGCGGAATATCATAATATTATTATCCTTCGATCGCGCAGTCATAATAGAAAATAGTCGTGGGGCTGCGCCTTGGCCTTAATAATACTGCGGGAAACGGCAAAAAAAAAAAAAAAAAATCTGTAAGCAGATGCTGCACTGTTTAGTCTGGATGTGAGAGACCCACTTAGCCCGAGTTTACGACTGCACGCACGTCCGACATGGTCGTGTATTGAACTATCGACGCACGCGTCGAGAATGCAATCCGGATCAACGCACACAGAGAGCGACGCGCAAGAGGGATAATACACGGCGCGCCTTGCACAAGTGCTAACCCTTGCTCGCGCGCGCTTATGCCATTTCTACTGATTGGTAATTATCTGTAATTATCGAATCGATGCTCCACCCCAAGTGACAATCCAACCGTGTTATGCGATTTCTCTTTATCGTTTGACGATTACTCACAATTATCACAGCGACTGTTCAAAATCATCAATAAACTGCGCAAACATCATACATTGCGCGTAATCGACCGTGATATTACGTCTAAATACAAATGTAATTGCGTCAAGGCATCAGTTTTAGAAATTTCACGGCAATTCAATATCACGAACTTCCGTAAAAAATAATCGATAACTGAAAAAAATCTGCCGAAAGTGTAACGAAGTGTGTGCACTTTACATTTATCAATTATATTTATTCTATACGTCGCGTAATGTGTATTCGCAGAAAAAAAAAAAGACACTCGATGCAAACCGGTTGTCGAGCCAGACCGCACCTGCAAATCTCCGATTGAGATCGCGAACAGCACGGGTGGTGGTTTACGTCTCGAGACACGCGAGCGAGCGGGGAGATCGCGACAAAAATGTCTTTGTCGGTGCCTCCGTGCGCACATATATGTATATATAGATATAGTACACACACACACAAACACACACACACACACACACACACACACACATATATATATATATTTATATACATACTTTGACGATCCAACAATTACATTCCACGCGTCGCTCCGCGTCATCCATCCCCGAGAGTTTGCGTCTTCTTCACCCCTCTCGTCCCACCACGCCGCTCTATATTCTCCATCTCTGGTGGCTCGACTCTCGGAACTCTCTCCGCAGTTCCCGCCTGGAAAATTTCGATACACGAGGCGCCGGACGGGTCACTCGCGAGATCAAAGCTTGCACCCCTTCACGCGTGTCCGGCATTTCAATACGTCTAGCTACACGCCTGTCTTCGACGGATTTGATCCCGCATTCCGCTTTTGATTTCGCGCGGAAGGGTGCGAAGGGGAGGCCGTGTCGCGTCGTGACGTTTCAATTTGTGCTGTCCGAGGGAATTTACGGGCGACCTTGGGAGATTTACACTCTATTGGCCGGGCGTCTTCTCGCGACAGCGAAAAATCTCGATCCATCAGCGCGACGTTTTCCGAGAACTAACAGTGTTACCGGCGATAAAGAAACTCGCTTTCTTATATGGAAACGAGAGACGTGTTTACGATCCAGATGAGAAAAAGAGAGAGAGAGAGTTATGTAATTTCAAGCAAATATTACAAGCAATAAAAAAATGGATATTTTAAACGGAAATTGTGTGTATAAGTATGTTTTAGAAATGAGTGATAATATTACATACAAAATATAATTAGACTTGTGAGAGTTTAAAATCGAACATTTAAAATAAAATAAAATGTATGTTCTTTCTTCAGATGTTTCTAACTTGCATTTGCAGCCGTTTGTTTTATATCCTCGTTCGCGCGCGCGCGTGTGTGTGTAATATTATTCCTACCATATCTTTCGCGCATTATTCCGCGTCGTGTAATGATACGGCGGGTGCGTACATGCCGCGCGTATAAAAGGCACGCGTACGCACGTTCGTCATCGCGTTGTCTAAAGCAGAATTCACATTAGTGAACTTCAGGTTATATTTCAAGCCAAACTTCATCGCGGATATTTTTATTACATGACTTAATTTCGTTATATGACTCGGCCAATCAAAAATAGATATTTGCAGTGAGTAATGGTGAATTAAATTTGTTTTTTGACAATACTTTTATATGACGATACTTTTTTTTTTGAAGGCAAAAAAAAGTGAGCTAACAATCGTGTAACGTCAAAATAATGACACATAAAGTTTCGGCTCGAGTTTCGCTAATGTGGACTCCGCTTAACGAAATTTGGGACGTCGCCACGTCTTTGATCGTATTCTCAGCACTTAATTAAAGAGATTTATAACATATAAGTATTTTTTAGAAATGATAGATATTTAATTCTGCGCTATTTGAATATTTTTCGCACTTTTTTCCAAAGCTGCGGTTTTGTCATGTAACTTCTAGAAATATACAAAAAGACAATTAATAGACAGATCCATTTTCAAGGCTGATCATATAATATATCTGCCAAAATTAAATTAAGACACATCGAGACATGCTAAAACTGTACAACAAAGTACTCTGTATTCTGTCTTTTTTTCGTCTCCATAAATCAGGTATCAGACCAGACGTCGTCAAGCGCGAGGTTAATTGCGTGCACGACGTGCGTTACGCGAATATAACGGAGCCATTGGTTTTTTATCCGTTTGGCCAAGGTCCGTGACGAAAATTTATTTGGCCAAAGGCATTGTCGGCGATGCTTCGCCTCTCGCTACGACACTGTACTCGCAATCTGTCTGCTCGCAGTCTGAGTGGTGGTGTAGCAGCGACGGCGGCGGCGGTAGCGGCGGCGGCGGCGGCGGCGGTGGCGGCGATG
>QVNX01002965.1:0-38771 GCA_014825495.1 Pseudomyrmex sp. PSW-54
AAAAAAAAAACTTTCGATCTCTTTGCGGATTTTCCGAAGAGAGTTTCCCGAAAGAAAAAGAAAAGAGATTTTCAAACTAATAGCTTATTCTGCTCAAAATAAAGAATCTCGCGGAATGTAATAACTTTTTTACCACGTCTTTGGAAAAGATTAATGTTTGAAAATGAAAAGGTTGAACCATTAATTTCCATACCGATCGCAGAGAGAAAGAGAAAAAGAGATGGGCCAACTTTCGATCACGTTCGCGATATAAGAGAATTGTGAAGAAATTACGATGAAGTTGGAGAAAAAAACTACGGATTCTCTCTCTTAAAAATATCTCAGAGGTCGCTTATGGATTATTACACGTACATATAATTGAAAAGATATCTCATCGGCACGTACATATATGAGGGGCGCGCGTCTAATGGCCTTTTAATGGCTATCACGATGCGTTTGCACAATTGCCTATTATCTGATCCATTACACGGATCATTCATTTGCGATCAAATGCGAAAAATTCAGTTATGCGCGAACGAATCTCGCGCGAATCTACCGCTGGCAGTTACACGATTCGCGCGCATCTGCTGATCCATAAGCTCATCGAATTTACGTGTTCAATATGCGTTTATTATGAGAGGCAAAACGAACGGATTGCGTCACGTTTGCAATCCGTTCGTTTTCGGTACATCGCGCTCGAATCGCGCATTTACCACGTGCAAATCATTTCGACTATTATTTTCAAATTACTTACATAGAAATGTAATGAAAAAAATAAACATTCAGAGTGGTAATTTATTAACGCAAACATACGTGTGTGTGTGTGTTCAGGATCATTCAATTACAAACGCAAAGTCGTGCGTTTGATGAGATGGAACGGGTTAAAATAAAATAACATTAAATTAAACGCGTTGTAATTATCGCCAAACAAGTTAATGTGCGCACGGTTTGTATTGGTTACTTCAAGAATGTCATTAACAAAAACACCAGTATCGACTGCAATGCGTTAATTCATTGGCGATCAAAAGCATGTGAAATTTTCACATTGCGATTCATTTCGCATGTTTATTTGTTTCCAAAATACATTTGTGCAAAGCATGTAATTACAACTGACGAAATTCGTAAAATTTCATTCGCGAATATTAATCGAGAGCGAGACGAGATGATGATCGCTTTAGCTCACACGGATGTTGTAAAGTTCACGAACTCATTACGAATATCAACACGCACATCGTTCGTCGACGTGAGCATTAAATCACTATTATTAAGAATAAGAGGAAGCGTTTGTACCAATTAAAGTCTTGCGGGTTTTGCTGCGGGAAAACAGCTTCTTTCATTAATCTTCGAATATTTGTGTCGCAATCGGGAAATTTTATAAAATAAAAAACTCTGTGCAAAAAAAAAACCTAAAGAATTCGTAGAAATTATTATAGAAATTATTATAACGTATATTTTATTACAACAATTTAAAAGCTTGTGAAAATGTACAAGTATTAAGGTTGTAATTTAACTTAGGTATTTTATACTAATTTTATCGCAATTTTAGATTTCATACAAAAGTAAATTGTGTATTTCACATATGTATGAGATGCAAACCAAGCATCTTTTGTGAATTTTCGAATTAAATTTAATTCAAATTTCCACGTGTATTAATTTACACGTTTAAGGGAAGTAAATAAATAAATAAATATAATATAATAACTATGTACACTTGCATGTACGTCTATATATTATATTGGCTCGTATCGACCTTACTCCGTTGTTATATTTCATTGTTTTTTTAAGAGATAATTTCGCAATCTCGCGCGTAGGACCACTAATCATCGTTACGAAACAAAAGAGTCGTAAAAGATACGTATATATAATGTATACGAGACACGTAAAACATATTCTCGTATCGCGCAAATCGTTCTTACGAGCGAGCTTATTCCCGCGCGCAAAACGGAGGTCGATACGTACGACGACAAACAACTCGACAGCGATCAATCGCATAACAGCACGCTCCCGCGGATACAGTATAATAACGCTCCACGATGCAATATATCGCGCTTCTTCTTCTTCTTCTTCTTCTTCTTCTTTGTACAAAGTGCAAACATATGATTTCACTTTTCCCCGGCGTTACGACGACGCGAATATTATCGATTACCGTGTGGCGCGCCGACAATTTCGAATTCCGTAATACACAAAAATGCGAGTTGATGAGAGAGAAATTCCGTGTCGCGATTGCGCGCAACGCGATGATATAACTGTTCTCATCGAGCACGATCTTACGATCGTTTCGCGCGATATTCTCGGCTTTTTGTCCGTTGTCGCGGAATAATCAGGTCTCCGGGATCATCTCGTGACGCGCGAACGCGACAGAAGGCTCGTGCCTTCTCGTGCGCTTTATTTATTTTTTTTTTTTTCGCTTTCCAGACTCGTGTCGATAGCGATTATAATTGCCATTAAACTTGATTAATAGACACGCCACGGTTGGAAACGCATCCCGGGACAAATGATACGGTAGCGACGTAAATCGCGTGAACGTACCACTCTGTGTTCAACGTCACAACGTAAAATTAATTGACGAACTTAAATCACGCGATTGCGTGCGAGCTCCCCGCCGATCTGTTGAGTGCGCGGCGCATTATCATTCTTGCATACAACATGTGTAAGTATCTCAAAGCTCGTCTTACGAAGATTGAATTAAAAGGCGCATTTGTCGCTCGATTATAAGAAGCGTCTTCTGTGTGACGAGTATATTTCGCATTTTTAACCGAAATTAACGTGTGCTTTTCATATCTCACTCATTCAGAATAAATTTATAAGTACATTTTTTCCGTTTTGTAGTGTTTTTAAAATTTACTTTTTGTATGTAAACTAACACGCGCGTAACATCGCATTTCCAAACATAATTATATTTAAATGTAAAGGAAAAAATTATAATTAAATTATCTCAACATGAAATATATGTAGAATATATGTATATACAATAAATATATATAATTTAAAGCATATATATATATATATATATAATCTAAAATAGAAGTTTATTTTACCATTTACTTATTAAAACTAACATGTAAGTGACCTTGTGCTTCTATAATTTAATTACTCTACTGAGAAACCGCCGTCATTCTCGTTGCGGTAGTTAAATGAAATGTTATCCTCCCGAGGGATTGTTATAAATTACTCTCATAGTCATATATATTCATAAACATGTCCCCAGAAGCTACCGCGCGCAAGGATAAACAATTGGACTCTCAATCGCGAGAGTCCTCCAGAGAGAAGACGGCCTCTCGCCGCGTACGTCGTTCCAACACCCTCGATGACGACTCGCGCGTATACAACGTGCGTGACACGCATGATTGCTCTCGCCCACTCCCCGGAGGGCTTTTATATTGCCACAAAGAGACTCGCCGATATTATTATCGGATAATCTAATCGCGCGACTCATCCTCTTCTCTCGCGCGCGCGCGCGGCGAACGGTTGACATACTTTCCATTAAAGCGGTGCGGTCGCGGAACCCGCAGGTTCTCTGTCTTCCTCCGGAGAGGAGGTTGTACAGAACACAGTGGATTTATTCGCGCGGCGGTGAGACGCGGGAGAGATACCGTGGGGTACAGCTAACGAGCGCGCGCGATCTACGACGGAATGCAGAGGAATTGGGGAGAAAGTCGCGCGCGCGCGCGCCGCCGCCGCCGCGCGATACCTCGCCGACCGTAATAAGCCTCCGGGAGGTGTGCGCATCGCGCGATGCGCTCGTTCGATCTCTGGAGTCTCTTTGCGGATTGCAACCTCGCGCGCTGCGCATCAGCCTTCGAGAGATGTAACTCTCTTCTGACGTCTTCAACAGACATGATCGATGGGGGCAGCAAACGCCGGGACTGCCGCGCGCGCGCTGTTGTTCGCATAAATTATGCGGCAAATGCGCAGAGGAGAGGATTTTGCACAGAAGGATTTTTTTTTTTAAATAGTTCAGGGAGAAAGGAACACACGGACGATTTTGCGCGTCGGAAGCCGTTTAATTTTATTATACGAAGGTAATTCGCGCGAGTCGATTTATCCTACGCGGGTGTGGACACGGATTCTTCAACGGTGAGAGAAGAATTAGTCATTATCGCATCAATTTTGACGTAATTAGTGATTAAAAGATGTAATTGCAAATAAGGAAGGAACTTCACTCGAGCGTCATTATATACGATGTTATTATTAAAACGTAAGAGCTTTCTCCATGCGCGCCGAACAAAGCCGAGAAGCCGAATTGTTTTCTCATGTGTTTTAAAATACGTGAATGCCCAACCCCCCCGAGTTATTCACGGAATGATAGTAGACGCGCGTACACATTCGTTATTAAATACGCGCGCTTAAAATCCGCGTAATACCATGATGAGAAATCGTTCGCCAAAATGCGAGGTTCCGTAATCACGGAGGCCGGGAGAGAAAATGCGCTAACACGCACGAAGTAAGCTCATTTCATCCTGCCGATATGTGCGGGATCGTTCGGGCGCTCGCGAACGAAACGTGATCGAGAAAGAGGGAGACTCTGTGGTTATGTGCAGGGTTAATTGCAGACTCTCGTTGCTGTAGTTATTATTTCATTTGCCGCGAGCATCGACTGACCTACGCTACCAGAGGTTTTGTTCTTCCTGTAACCGAAAGATTCTGTTCGAGATTCGGTAACACACACAAACCGTGTCATCAGCACGAAAAAGAAGCAGCGATCCGAATCGGTATGCAACAAGTACTTCGGCGCGGTGAAAGCGCTCGGTAAACGCGCACGAACGGAGAAATGGCAACTCTCAATTGCGAAGTATATACATTTAGCGCGCTAGCGGCCAAAAATAGAATATTATTGTTATTAATGTAATTTGACTTTATGTGCGTTCTCTCAGTTATGTAAAAGCGCGAGAAAAGTGTTTATTTTGAACGTAATACCGAATTGTAACAACGCACGAGGAACAGCTTACGTACGAAATGCTTTTTTTTTAAAGAGCAATGACAGAGAGTACTGAGATTTACATCGTGAATTGTATATATTGCACGAGTTTAAAGAACAGAAACTATTAACACACACGGAACAAAAAAATGATGTTGTTGAATCAACAGCATCGGTTCGATTGAAATATATCCTGTTGACGCAACATCAATATTATTGCACTACACATGGTAAATAGTGTTGTTTTAGAATCTACTAAATTAATCGCATGTGCAATTAAATAAACTATTTATTTTTGTGATAGCTCGTGACGTCGACTTTAATTGAAGCAATTCTATTTGTTTTCTATGCACTTAATTACGGTAATGTTTCAACAAATTTAATTTTAACGCTGATTAAAAGCGATAATTACTCGACAGTCAATAGAAATTTGAATCACAATATCTTTCTCTTCTCTCGAAAAATCATTGCACTTTTGAGTATAATAACTGGTCAACAAGTCGTATTTTTTGGTTCACTTATAACACGCGATGACGAGAATGCTAAATAAAAAAACAATAGATTCACATCACACACACACTTAAACACACATCGAGCTTATACAAAGAAAAATCAACATTTATAAAAAAATTTCATACTTCAATTTTTATATAAAACAAAACATAGCTTTTTCTTTTTTTAGTTTGTTGGAAGAACAATATTTGACACACATTTCTTGTTCCGTATATATTAAAAGCGAGCGGTAACAATATTATCACAGTGTTTTCAAACGTGTTACATAAAGATGTACCTATGTTTTATGTAAGAATAGATGGACTTTTCGTGCTCCCTCGCAATCAAGTCAAACATTCATATATTTAAACACCGATATAAATGCGGTTCGATGTTACGCGCGATTGATAAGCTCCCGCGTAAAACTAAAAAGCCTTAATTGAGCTCCGCGCAGCAATTGGCCAATACGCCGTCATCTAACCGCGTGCTCCGCGGGGTACATCGTGGTCGATTGCATCAACCGCGACCTTTTACCGCCTCACCAGTAGAGCGCGGAGATAATTGTACAGACGGAGATCCACGTTCGGAATCGGACCGGCCTCGATCCCAGATGTCCCGCGGTCGAAGAACTCGAATAAAATTCATCTGAAAATCGTTCAAATGTCGGGAAAAATCCAATGATTTATTCAAATCCTCTCGCCAGCCAGCTCGGAACTTTCTCGTCCCATTTTATTCGGAGACGTTTGATAATTGAATCGTAACTTTACTTCTCGCAATCAGGTGACGCGCGGTTAAAAAGCTATTTCTCAGTATTTCAAAGGCACGCTTATTTATTTCCAGATATAAACCGCGCAATTTCTCACAGTCGTTCGAAAAAAAAAAAAAGTCTAGGTCAGTGCGTAATGCAAGCGAGCGTCAGAAGCGGTCAGTATTCGCATTCGTTTCAAAAGAAATAAATAATCCTGACCTTCTCGCGCAAGCGAGTTTCCAAATCAGTTCGCCGGACGAACTCAGATTAAATATCGATCCAATTCCGTTTGATTTTCACTCTCCCGAAGCTGCTACCGAAGGTTGGCAAAAAAAGAAAGAGAATGTACGCGTGCGTCTTACCGAGCTCGATCGACGTCGCCGCACTTATTCTCGACAAGTAAAAATCACGTGGTTACATCTACTTAACACGTTAAGATTATGTTCTTCATATATCCGAAAATAATTTAGAACTTATTATATTATTTTTCTTATTTTTATTACAATTGTTAAAATTGATATTCGACGAGTTTGATAGCAATTTCTGAATTGTGAAAATCCATCCGAACGCATGGGAAAATAAATTACCAGTTTCAACTTTTTATCGTGGCAGAGAAGACACGACTCGGGGCGAAGTCTCACGCGTTTTTATCTTCTGTTAAAAGTAAATACATATTATGATTTTTAAGCATTTCTTCATTTTTGTTTTAATTTTCGATAGCGATTAATAGACTAACTTAATTTTTATGAAAGTTTTTTCTAACGGTGCTTTACGCGAGAGAGAGAGAAAGATACGCGTATAGGATATTTTCTTTTCTGCGTGTCTGTCGCGCAAGGAACTAACTTGTAATCTGCAGCCGTGATATTCGCGTGTGTTCACACGGTGGTAGCATCCATTACGCGAAATTGCTATGCTGAATACTGACACTCATTACTTCGTATTTCGATCTCGCATACTATACTTGCATTCGATGTACGTCTCTTGAAGCGTTATTTTAAACGAGAATGCACTTTCCGCTGTCAGAACACATCTTTGTCTAACAGATTTTTATAGATAATCTCAATGGAGATTACTTGATAAGATAGATAAAAAAAAAAGCTTTACGTTAACGTACACGTACACACATTATACGTATCAACTTC
Organism: Pseudomyrmex sp. PSW-54; assembly: GCA_014825495.1. NCBI lineage: Eukaryota > Metazoa > Arthropoda > Insecta > Hymenoptera > Formicidae > Pseudomyrmex > Pseudomyrmex sp. PSW-54. Next base: position 7,280 of record QVNX01002965.1, read on the forward strand.
AAAGTAAAAATCAGATATATAATATTATTTATTATTGTAAATATATTAGACTATTTTCTATAACAGTTTTCTATAATAGTTTTCTATAAAGAGAAAGAAATATGTTTGATAAATTCGCAGAAGAAGTAGAATAATTTCTGTATAGAGATTCTGTACAGTTTTATTTTTTAAACACATTTCTTGTGTGCGTGAACAAATATAATATTCAGATTTAAATTCTAATTGCGAAATTAGAGACGGTTTCATTTGCGTTTTACGGAAAAAGCAGATGTTCAAGCGAAGGAGGAGCAACGATCTTCTTCCTGCCTCTTGTAACAACTCTTCTTCCCGATACCGATCTCCGGACATTAATTTGAATATGTTGCGTCGAGAGAAGCGGCGAATCGGTCTCGGTCTTGCCGAGAGGGCGGATGTCCTTTCGTATTGTGGCAGAGATTGCGTCACAGGATATTTAAGTACTTGAATTCGAAAGACTCTACGCCAGAAATGTTAGTCAACATTTACCTATACATGCTTTTTTCTCATATTGATTTACACACTCATGAATATCTATTTTTGTACTTAATTATCTATTTTTATATCTACAACATAAATTATCTCTTTTTAAATGCATTTTTTTTTTTAATTTGGAAGAAAAACCAGTTTTAAGTTTCCAATTGATTTCTATATAATAATGTGCTTTTTTTCCCGCACGAACTTAGCGATTTATTAGCTTCTCGCGAAGCGATGAAGCGTAACGCGAAAAAGTGCCGTCCTTGCAAAGTAATTTTGTAATGTGATAGAAAATTCTGCATCCTTTTCTTTCACGATGATCTGGCTATTAAGCATATGCCTTTGTAGAAATATTAATCAGCAATTTACAAGTGACCTTCGACCCACCGTGTAATTCTCTCATCGCGAAGCGCATGTTCGTTCTCCCTCTCGTTTTCTTCGTTAGATCGATTAAAATTGCACTAATCATTCTCTCAGACGTTTTACGACGTGTTACGGAAATCGTCTCTCGACGCCATTAAAATCCTTATTAATTGCGCAATGTAGACATGTTAATTCATATTTAAACGGCGTATCCAGAGAATCGCGAGAGCCCTTTAAACGTGTATTTATGTACGTATGTACGTGCACACGATGTCGGCGTACGAACGACGAGAAAAAGAAACAGAGGAGGATCTCCTCCTTTCGGAGTTGTTTGCGCAATAATATCAACGTCGAATCGACCTTGAAACGAAGTTTCTGACTCGGTGAGAGAATTTTCGGAAACGAGCACGGGGGCAGATACTCTTGCCAAGGATGCAGCCGGAGTTGACTCATTAATTAAAATGTCAAAAGAGAAGAAGAACATTATTTTATTATTTTTTTATCATTTGTTTTTTATATGAATGGTGTCAAAACTAATACATAAAAAATGTTATTATACCGGCCTACTGGTCTCGCCGCCTGAGTGCAGGGGCTTGGAGGTCCTGAGTTCGAATCCGTGTTAAGATTTTTTTCGGGCCGATCTCTTTTAAACGAATGATCGATTGAATGTCGAACTGTATCAGGCCTCCAAAAATTAATTCGAGTGTAATCTCGAATTTAATCCCAACCAGTGTTCAGATATTTTAAATTTTTCATGTATGATAACAGTTTTTGTTAAATTCGAAGCTTCTGCTACAACATATTTTATTTATTTTACTAGTAAAATAAACAATAATTTATAATATATCTCAATAGCTGCATTATAGGTTTTAAATCGGAGTCATGCATATCCTATGGTTAGCGCACAAAAAAAAATCTTATCTCTTCTAGAGAATTTCCTGATTATTGTATTGATTTTTTTGAGCAAGCAGCGAGCTTTATCTTCCAACACGATTCTTTTGTATCGTAAAATTATTATTGTAAATGATTTTAAAGTGAAAAAACAGCATATTGTAAAAAGGAACGTTTGACAGGTAAAACGTAGGTAAACAAAACCCTGTATATTTATTCACATACACTGTACAAAGGTATATTACATAAAATCGGTACAACTACACGCTAGAAATATATATATATATATATATATGTATGTATATACATATATCATCGCGTACTTAAATAATGACCTAGAAACCCCGTTTGGACGTTTCGGGATCGCAGCGGAAGCGCGTCGTCGACCTCGAACTGTCTAAACGAAAGGGAATGTTACCAACACCGTAATTTCATGATACAAGTAAGTAGCTGCTGCTGCTGCTTCTGTTTGTTTTAGCCAGTACGCAGGAATCGCAATATAGCGCGAGAAGATAAATAAATAATTTTACGGATCCGACAGAGAGCTGCGCGAATCCCATTCGGAAGTCTTTTTCGTTAATACTGAATGTGTATAATATATATATATGATACAACAGTTCCATTTCGGCAGTTTTGGGGTTTGATGGAAGAAGTTTATTGTGACGTAACTCGGCGTGAATATCAATTTGATGCCGCGCTGGCGGAATATTAATACACAAGCCAGGGAAATTAACGCGAATCTCGCAAGAGAGTAAGAAAATGATTTCATTGAGAAAAGGTGGAATTCGCGGGAGAAGAGGGAGAAAGGGTGGAATTGTGTCACGTAGAGTTTAACCGGTACAAATAACCACAAAGCGTACGGTGCAATATACCACGTGCCGTCACATTCCGCCAATTTCGCGTGCAATTCAAAGACGAGTTGCAAATACAGAGGATGTGCTTGGCGAAAATTACGAGATAGAAGCGAATCGTATAAAATGCTTACCCTTTTATGTCGGCATGCAGAACAATCGCGATTCTACACTAGTGTGCTCATGTTTCTCTGAATACAATTCGCGATCAATAGCTCGTGTTTCTCTGTTTCTCTGATGTGTATGAGCAATTAAAATAAAATTCCTCTTTCGCGCGTGCGCGCGCACTCCCCAAATACAATACAATAAAATATTTATCAAAAGTCTCTTTACGAGGATTTTCATAAAATTTTATCAAATTATATTTTTTATACGACAAAATAATTTGTTTTTATATAACAAAATAATTTGTTTCAATAAATACTGCACACAGAGAGTAATTATGTAATTACGATTAATCGCGCGCGCGAAAACTTAAGAAATTACATCGTGTATTGTATGTGTGAGAAAAGTATGTTTGAAAAAGTGTTATATTGCACATGAAAAATAAGTTTTATTACTGCACATTAAAATTAGATAAAACGTATTAAAAGAATGACAGAATTAAACGAAAATATTCATACACAGCATTCACGCAAAGCGTCACCGAACAGGAAGGACGAAGTATGGCAGGCCTTTTTTCGCAAATAACATTTGCCGATGTTTCGATGAGGCGATCGGTATTATTATTTTATTCTTAATAAAGAAGGACGGCGAGCACAATACATAATAATCTTATCGTCGGACTTACAGCCGGTTAATTGTTATATTGCGATGTTTTGTCGATCGATGATCGATCGGGACTCCGCATATTAACCGACACAAGTTACGCTCGGTCGCGGATACCAAGCACAGCCGATGAGATTCGAATTACAATCTGAAACTGGTTGCGCTATATGTATGATGATGATGACCCACTTAATATCCGCGAGCGCAGGTGTCAATCTCGATCCTAAGTTAAATCGAACTTAACCGCCATAGTAACGTATTATCGATTGCAGAAGACCCGAAGACCCTTCCAAGACCGAATCATTAGCGCAAATCCCGAAATTTTAAGCAAAACGTTAAAATAAGAATTTTACTTTTTAAAAAATATTTCAGAGCGGACAATTACTCCGTTATCGACCCTTAAAATCATATTCGAGGAAGTACAACGCAATCGTGTCTCTTTCTCTCTCTTTCTCTCTAAAGTTCGACACCCAAGAATTTAGGCTAATCGGAGTGATGACGAGTGACAGAGGAACGATCTATCTAAACTAATCTTCGACGAATCAACAGATGTGTACGTCTTCTAGCACTCCAGCGAGATCTTCATCTCGCGAGTCTTCGGACGCGCGCGTAGTTCCGATCGGTCGTCGATTGTGCGGCTCCTCAGCCCCACTTAGCGGCTATCGAATAGAGCGATCTGAGAAGCTCGAGAGCTCGGTTGTCGGACGCCGTGTTCTCATCTTCCGATAAAGAATTGTTCGTGTCCGGGACAACGTCGTCCGATCTTCGAGCGAAACTGTTGGCGCTCTCGGTCGTTGTCCGGAACCTTCGCCCTGTTCTGCTACGGAACGTCGTGATGGACGGATGAGACGGTGTAGGTCTCACCGACGATGCTCGAAGAGCCTTTGTAGGAGACGTCGTCGTCGACAAAGCAGCTGCTCGTGTTTTGCCTGTGAACGACGTACAGAAACATAATTTATCTATGTAACTAATTAAAAAAAAAAAAAAAAAAATGCACATAAAAAGAAGTCGTAGCTTGTGTTAAATTTTTTAAATGCGTTGTTTTGTAAAACAAACACGCGATAATACGATCACAGATAATAATAAATTCCGTATCACTATTGTTTTACTTTTCTTTATCTTTTCAAACACATATTCGATTGTTCAAAATTATCTCGTATTAAAGAGGTCAATGAACGGCTTTTATTACGCGCATAGATAGATTCCTGCAGGCGGGACTATAACGAAATTTCGTGATTGATTATATTTCAGAGGTATTGTATGGCAACTCCAACGCGGTTGAAATTAATTACCGAAGATATTAAATATACCTATTATCTCCTCACTATTCAATACTCGTACAATTATTAAATTATACTACACCGTTATTATGATTTCAAAAAAAAAAAAAAAAAAATCATCGAATTAATATTTAAGTAAAAACTTTTCTTTTATAATTGTGCGTGAATATCGTAATTACAAATATAATTTAACATACCAGTAGGAAGATTGACTCTATTAATACCGGCGACGATTTCCCTCGATTCCTCGGAACTGAACTCGTTCACGGGCATTCTCAGAAGAGCTTCCAACAACTGCTCCCTTTCCTGCTCCATCGTTTTATTCCTGGGTCCGTTGCAATGGCTGATCAGCAGCAGCACCAACTGCCTCACCGTCTCGTTGCTATCAGCTTGTTTCATCACTCGCATCAGCGTGTTGGTGCTCGTCTCGTTTAGCTTTCCGAACATTTCGTGCGCCTTGATTATCTCATTCTCGGTAGCATTCAGCGTATTGTCCGAGGTCACTGCGAACGGCAACAAGGTGGACAGACTGTCCCGAAAATTAGTTGACGTCACCGAGGAGGTGATCGTGGTCGTTATGCTGGATCGCGTCGTGATAATCGGAGTCGGTGTCGCCGTGTTCTCCGCGGAGGAGAACGTGGTCGGTAGCAGAGTGAACGCCACCGGTGAATCGTTGGTATTTGGTGCCCACTGCCAAGGACTCGGTGTACTGGTGGTAACTCGCTCTTCCGTCTCCTCGTCTAGATCGTTGGTTGACAATGTCGGTGATCTCGCGGTGGTCGCGGATTCTGATTCTTCTCTCACGTTTGCCTCCGTAGTCGGTGTGCTGACACTGTCGTCGTTCGACTCCAGACCGTGATTAATATGCCGAGGATCCACGAACACCGTCGTCTCCCAGAGTTGAGTGACCATGGGCGAAGAGGTCCAGTGATCGTTGCCTAACAAGTTAGATTGTCTGCTGGACGTGGTGGTCGGTTTGCTGGAAGTGGCGCGTGCGACGGTGGCTGTATACGGAGTGACATCGCCGTTGGTGACGGTTGCGGTAACGGGATCCAGAGTTCGAACTGCGTCTCGAGTCGCCACCGTGGTTGCCTCTCCCGCAGGCTTGCGAGCGTTTTCTTCTCGATTTCCCTCGGCATGATTGTAACTATTTCTGTACTTGACATACGAACTGCGAGCCGTGACGAGAGACTCGGGACTGGATTTTCGATCAGGCACCGTCGTCGTCGTGTCGTAGTAACGTATTCTGAATGGTTGAACAGTGCTGCTGATCGTTTCGTAGCTAGGTTTGCTCCTCGGCAAAGGTGTCGTCGATCTCAACGCCTGACTCGGTACGATGCTGTTCGACACCTCGAAGCTTCTCACGTTACCGAAACGTTGATAATGAGGTGGTGTTAGATTTTGTACAGGTCTGTCACCAGCGGAACCTCTGCCCCAGACGGTATTCGAGGTCGTTTCTATGGAATGTTGAAAAGACGCCGGTGTCGATGACGCCACGTAGTTGTTTATAGGAGTAGCGTCAGGCGGTTTCACATTTCTGCCGTATGGTTGGAAGGTTCTCGCGGTGTTATTGTGAAAGCCACTGATTTTATTTCGATTCCCGTCCTCGTCCGTTGGAAAGAAATTGTCGTAAACTGGCGACAGATCGGTGGAATCTCTCGTATCGCCTTCGTAATTCTGAATGTCGTTCGCTGTGGTGGTAAAAGCGCGATTAACTTCGAAGGCGAAGGTGTTGCCGCCCTGCGTCGACAATTCCGAGTACTCGCCTGAATCGTACGATGAAGTGCTTGGCGGTAATAACGTCGAGCTTGGGAAATATATCGGTTTTCGAGTCTGGCCCGCAGTAGTCGAGTAATATTCATCGTACGTGGTTGTGTGATAAGATCTGTCAGAAGTAGTAGGTGGCTGCAAAGTGGTCGGAAATGCGGTAGACGGTTTGCGTCTCCTCGAGATGTCGGAGTCATCCGAGAAATCTAAAACCTCATCTTTTTCTTTCGTCACCGACGAGTACTCCTCGGCAGTGGTCGAATATGATGTTGTCGTTTCGAATTCACCGTTTTCGGTCGTTGTTATCGGCGGTTCTGTAGGTCTGATCTCCGTCAGCACTCTCTTGAAGGTGTCCGGATCTTGCAAGTACGCCGACAGCGCGTGAGTAAAAACCTGTGCCAGTTCGCGCAGTTTCGTGCTGTTCGATCTCTTCGCGCCGTTCAGCGGACCTTCGCTCTGTTCGATATCGAGATCATCGTCGATCTCACTTTCAATATCGTCAATTTCCGCAGCGAGTTCGGTCATCGTGGCGTTCCCTTCAAGCGCATTGTTTAGATTGAACAGTTCGGCGTACGAGGTAATGGTGTGTTGCGTGAGAATACTGGTCGGTAACTGAATGACAGATGAGTTCAGCAGGGAACCACCTTCTCTGTTCTCGACACTCGCGTTTGACTCGGCGGTTTCGTTGGACTCGAAATTGTCGCTGGCTGTAGCAAAGTACAAAGCCAACGAATGCAAAGTGGACGGACCAGGCGCGAATAGATGATTTCTACTGGATACGTCCTTCTTGTCGGAGTCAGTCAGGCTGTTCGCGTTGTTCTCCAAACCTTGAAGAGAATGCAGCATGCTGAGCGCGTGTTCTCGTTCACCGTACGATCTATCGTCCAATGTTGTCGGTCGTTTACTACTGGCTTCAGGTAGATAAGTCGCTCTGTCTTTCGGTCTGCTCGTGACTGGAACATTTGTCGACTTAACTTTGGGTATCAAGCTACTCGCCGTTATACGATAATTCGCGGTAGGAGTGTAAGACGGCACGGTGGACGGTGGCTTCGGTGTCGGAGTGGTGGTCATCGTGGAATACACGTAATTCTTGGTGAAAGGAACGTAAGGACCCAAAGTGGACAAAACTTTTCCTTGTTTGTAAGTAAAACTGGTGTCGTAAGGACTCAGAGTCTCTCTTGTAGAGGTTTGCTGATAAGCACTGGTGCTTTTCCACGGCTTTTCTGTCGAACTGATTGAGTTCTGTCTGACAGTTTGCGAGGAAGCGCGCCAGGGATCTTTCGTGGTGCCTTTGACCTCGGTATCCGACACGCTGTTTTCTTTCTGATAACTGGCACGAGTCGAACTACTTTGACCGGCAACCGGTTGGCTGCGAGAGTCCTCGAAGAAGGGCGTCGATGAAGGGAACGTGTCTTGGCGAACGGTCGACGTCGTGTTGGCTGTATTATGCCGATAATTCTCAGTGTTCACGTAAGGACGCGTGGTCGCGAAAGATCCGATATCTCGATTGGCGTCTCTCTGATCGGTTACCTTCTTATCAACATACTGTTGATAATTCGATGATGGTGCTGGAGGTACCCTTCCTATTGCGGGAGGAGTGTGGAAATCACTGTGCGCGGCAAATAACTCCGTGGTAGTTGTGTAATCCTCAGCGGAAGACGACGTCACGGTTGTGGTGTCAGCGGTATTGGTATACGTGGTTTCCGGAACGTCGTCTTGTCTGTAATAGGACGTACTGTAGAAGGACGTTTCGGTGGTCGGTGTGTACTGCAACGTCGTTTCGTAAGGCGGCAGCGTCGTCGTCCTGGGTTTGTAAATGGGAGAGAACGTAGGACCCGGGAACGGAGGGGCGCCCGTTTTTGGCGTGAAGGATACCGTTTCGGTCTCGCTCTTCTCCGGTGTCAAGGTAGTCGTCTCGCGATTGTTGTAGTCGTCCGTCGTTGTGGAGTGATGATCTCGATGATCGTACGAGTGATAATAGAATTGTCGCGTGCCGTCAACAAATTTACCCGCGTTGAAACGATTTCCTCGATTCGACACGAAAGCGGCGCTCTCCGCGAACTGTTGATATTCTTTCGGAGGCGCGGAAGTCGTGGTTCTGAAAGTCGTGGTTTCCATGTAAGTCGGCGTGGCCTTCTGGCCCACCGACTGATTGCCACCGAAGAGATTGTTTCGCGACGAGGTTCGCGACTTCGTATTTCTAAATTCCGGCTTCTCGTTGTTGCGCGACGACGTGTTTTGTTGACTCGATCGGAAATGAGTCTGTTGATAATTCTGCCGAGTGTCCTGGAACTTTCCGTGCTCGTACGTGAACTTACTGCTGCTCTGCGTGTCCACCAATTGATTTCTCTGCCTGTTTACGGCCTGATAATTCGATCCGTCGTGGTGGTATTGTCGTTGTTTGTTATCGGTCGTTGTTTGGCTCGTTTTGTCGTTGGTTCGCAACGTGTTCGCATTGTTCTCCTGGAAGTAACGACCGGAATCTCGAGCATTGTCGAAAACGTTATTCGATCCGAAGTGCTGAGTGGAGGACTTCGGCTCTTCCTGCCGATCCGGAATTTGATTTTGACTGGCGGACTGGCCATACGGATTAGTTCGGCCGTTCTGTCTGCCGTCGTAATCGCTGTTCTGATTCTCATAATGGTTCGCGTTATTATCCTGCTCCGCTGGACGATGATACTCGGATTGCATCTTGCGCGCGTCCGCGCGTTTCTTTTCCTCCTCGGCGAGATACTCGGCGCTTTGCTCGTACAACTCCGTCGACTTGCTGCAGTCAACTTTGAACCACCAGTCGCATATAAGCTGCGATTGCTGAAAGATGGTGCCGTTGGGACACAGGAACGAGATCTTGCGGCCATTGTCGCAAATGTGAAATACCTGAAATAATAATCGTTCATAAGACTTGTTTTGTTAGGTCAAACAAGAAAGCTGTAAACGCCATCCTTAAATTTTCTCGTTACTGTAAAAATTGTGTGTGAATTACAATTTTTTGGATTTTATATAAATATAAATTTATAAAAATTTTAAAAAGCCACAATGTAATAGAAAATTTTATTGTGAAGAGAGAAATCTTTGCTCTTCAAATTTCTTTTTGTGCTCTTTAAATGTTTTTATTTATCTCTTTTTTTTTTTTTACTTTTACCACATTATCTCTTACAGTGATCCAAATGCATCTCGGTGCATGATTTTTTAAAATACACGTAATATCGATGTCACCTACTTGGCAATTTGTCTCTAAATCCGCGTAATATCCCCCTCTCAGACCGCGACAGCTGAATGAAGTGGCCGGAATCGATGTGAGGGCCGGATAATCCACCCCGGGCTGTCCCGTCACGCCTGAGCACGAATATATTGTTAAATTTTATAACGCTTGTGTTATATCATCGCGAGACGCGCTCTCAGGAACATTTCCTCGCGCGTTCTCGCGACCAAGGTTTTTAATGTACTAATATTACAATATAATCACTTAAGCTTTTACGAGCCATGCGAGATGTGCCATCGACTTTTCCATATATATATACATATATATATGGAATACATATATATATGTGTGTGTATATATATATACATGGAGGATTCGATGAGAACGATAACGCCGAAGACCGCAATATGAAACCGCCACATTGTGGCTCGCTTTAATGCGGAAGATGATAAATGAACGACAGATTACTTGTCGATATATATACTCGTTTCGCGACTTGATAAATACGTAACGTTATGAAAATTTAATTACAGACGTAAAATAATGCAACTTGCGTAACAAAGAGAAGTTCATGAAAAATAACAACGAATCGTCTAAAATAGCGGCGCGCAGTCGTAGAAAGTCTGTCACAAGTCAAGTCGGAAAGTCACGAAGCATCGCGCGTCGCACAATCATCGTAAAACGAAAAATTGCACTTTCGTGGGAAAGCAGAAACGCAGTCCGATCGCCGCGAGATATTCGCACGCACTCAATGACTTTCGCTTACACGGGGCTTTACGTAATATCTGACGGTTCGGTAGGACGACGGTTGCTTGTGGAAGACAGTCGGATGCTCTCATTCCGTATATGTGTGTGTGTGTCTGTGTGTGTGTGTGTGTCTGACGGCCGAAACGGTATCGCGCGCGACACGCGAATCCTCCTCTTCCTCAAGTTATCGAGAGAGAAGGTTTTGGTAAATTTGCAGTGAACATTTGCATAGATATACCCTGCGGAGACACGATATTTACGCAAATGTTACGCGTTACGTCTGCTACCTGAGGGAGACAAATATATGCACATGCACAATGAAAATGGTTACAATACAGGAAAAAGATAACATGTAAAAAGCATCGAAATGAAAAATTGCAATGTACAAGAAAGAATATATTACACAGTGTTATAACACAGACATATTTATTCACAACGTTTTATCCATATTCACGATCTTTTTCTCGATCATCTATCTGCAATTTCTGTTTCAATTTTGATGTTTAATTAAACAGCTTTTAAGTTATTTAAAAAAAAAAAAAAAAAAAATACAGCTTTCTCTCGCAAATTCTAAAATCCTTTTAAAAAAGTGTAGTTTTATATATAAAACGGCTTTTATAAAAAGAGTTTTTTTGAAAACAGTTTATTCTATACAGACGCGCGACGGAAAAGAGGCAATGCCGCGGAGAAAGGACGGCTACATCAAAGAAATACAACATGCAGAGCGAGAGCGAGAGAGAGAGAGAGAGGGAGAGAAGCACGTTTTAAGTAATAATACCCGCTCCTTTGAGCCACTCCTTGAGAAGGTCCTCGTTACCGAAGAAGACTGTCAATGGAAGAAAAAAAAGCGAGTCGGTTTAGTCAGATCGAGGTAAAAAAAAAAGGATTAGCGACGTAAGTCTCGAGGTTAGTAGGACAGTTTCAGAGAGACAACCTTGGTAAACTTGGTACTCGCCGTTTTTCTCCGGTGCCAGCCTTTTCACGATTTTCTTGAGCGCTTCGACGTCTTCCTCGGATGCCTCGAGACTCGACAAGTCCAATTCCGTGAGGAACTCTGGCAGTCTCGGGCGCTCAACATCTCGCGATGCCTGCAACGTAATACGCTCTCAGAATGTGGAACTACTTTCGGAAAAGCGCCTCCGTAATGACGAACCTCCGCGAAGTCTTTTGGAAAGTATACGCTACTTTCAAATTCAACTTCAAAATCGCGACTCAATTTGATTTTGTTTTCAGATCTCTTTCGTCTCTTTTCTCTTATCGTCTTTAATTGTAATTACATACGCGATGCAATCTAATATTTAGAACTAACAAAATATTGTCATCTTATTTTTATTCAAACTTGAGTCCGTTATTCAAAGATACGAGTTTCTAATCATAATAAACTGATGTTTATCTCTATCAAAGCATATTTTTTTACATTGTTACATCACATCCTGTTGTTGTTTTTGTCAAATATCAAACACACGCGGTGTTTACTTCATTTCAGGAAATTTACAATGGTCAAGCGGTTGATTATTGACTTATTTGAGTTCGCGATATTTTCTTTGTTTTGATTAAAACTTTGCGAAAAATAAACGCGTAAATAAAGAGAGGAAATTTACACGTTAGCTTCGGTTATTGGAAAATATGAAAATAGCGTTTCTCGCTCGCTGAGCAAAATTAATTCCTCAGTTGACCGCGAAAAGGATTTTCTTTCCGATTATTTGTCGATTATATGCGCGTATAGTCAAGTGTTAATTATGTGGAAAATTGATTTATATATTCGCGCGTTTAAACGAGAGCGCGACTAGTATATGCAGCATCGACTATTATCGATTTTGCGTGCGCGCGCGCGCGCGCGAGTCGATACCTACGACGCACGCACAAAATGCGAACGAATTCTCTCTCGCCGGTATCCTGTGCACACTGTGATGAAATTCGATACTGCAACACACATCCCGACGGACACCGAAAGTTTGATTAAATTTCACTGCACTACGAGCAGCGGCCGGCAGCGATCGCGCCGTTACCTACACACGCGTCGCGTAAATCACGACTGGCCGGTAAACGCGCCATGCGTTACCGAACATTGACCGTTGTGTCGCGTTTATTAGCTACGTTACAACGGCGACTTCAAAGGGACTCTCACGAAAAAGAGAGCGCGTCGTAATTCCACCCGAGCGATTTTTCACGCGATCGCGAACAGAATTTCGCGCGCGCGGCACTCGCGACCTTGTAATTAGATACGCGCGCTCGTAAATTAAAATCCGCGCGCTCACATCCATAAAGAGCGAGAGTAAAAAGAATCTCTCGTAATGTTCGTTCGTGGAAGAAAAACTTGGCACTTTATGCTATACCGGACACACAGTAGTGCGCGCGTTGCGCTTGGTTCAGCTCGATTCTCGAATCAAAATTGCTGCTCACGATCATCGTAAATCGTCGCAATAAACATCGCGCGTGCACGAATGAATCTCGTGTGAGTTCACGGAATTTCACGAAAGTTAAATTACATTATTTGAAATAAGGACCGCGAGGGACTTTAATTACTTAGTCGCTAATTAAGTTCGGCGTGCACGGAACCGTCTGATTGGAACCGCTCGGTCTTGAGATTAGCGCCAGCTTGAATATTTACGAGAACATCGTTAGAGAGAGAAAGAGAGAGAGAGAGAGAGTCTTTTAGTCTCTATGGAATTAAGAAAGTCCGCCTGATAAATATTCCAAGGTATTTTTCAACTATCGACCAAACTCTCGCGCTTCGCGCATCCGACAAATCCGCGAAAGTCACTTGCCGGAGGAGAGAGGATAATGGATGGAATATAAAGACTTTATCGTCCGCGTGCCAACTTTGCAAGTTATGTGAAAGTCAGAAATTTAATATTAAAAAACTTGGAAAATGACGAATTGTATTGAAATTAACACTGCGTGGTAACTTAAATACAGCTGTCCGTAGAAGAATAATATTGAAAGTAACGTAAAACCATAACTACTTATAAAATTAATTGGCGATTTAATATCTAAAAGGTTTTATCTCGGTCAACCGGAGATAACAATAATCGTTCCAACGATATAAAATACTTACGTGTATAAAGTCCTTTTTTAAATTCTCCGATATAACTATATCAGAGAATTATCCTCGTGGATTATTTTACAGTGTTACGTTTAATATTAAATATTAAAGTTGCAGACGCGCGCAAAAAAACGACGAGTTTGCAAATGTCTGTATGACTTTCCGGTTTTATTTTAAATTCCTCGTGAAAATGGCATGAAAAGTAAAGAAAGCACACACTCACCCCTGCCTCGCAGTGACCGGGCGTGTAAGAAGCGGCGATACCTGAAAGTCGGAAGCTGGAATTAGCGTAGGGATTAAACAATTTCGCGCGCTTTGCTCTATGCGGAATTGGGTCAAAGAGGCGCGGCCGCGCTAAATCCGAGTGTTCTATATACAGCTGTTCTATAGCAACTGTATGACATATTTGTACAGCTATATACATTTGTATGCGTGCAATCCGTAGCGAAAACAACGTTGACTCGAGTCGTTTCTCATCGTTGAATAAAAAACTTTTTATCAACGTACGAACAAACCGGCAACAAAATCGCGCGATCGATATTCCCGCCTACAATCGCATGATAGAATTTTATATGTGGCAAAACTCTTTCCCGCGCTGCTGCTGTTTGTCTCTGTGTACGCGCACAGAAAAAAAGATCGCTACCGAACGTTGAGTCGAAACTTGTCAAACTTCATTTCGACTCATGAGCAATTTTATTCTGCGCCAGAGGACAACGTGGTTTACATATTCACAACGCGTAGGAGAGCCGAAATGCTTTTTTTTTTTTTTTCAAGAGTATAGCGCTTTGGATACGCGTCGATATATCGAGAACAACGTTACGCGTTCGGGATCGAAACACACGTAGGTGTACGAAAAAAAAATAACTTCCGAAAGCGAAGAAAAAAACCATGTCTATTCATAAAACACACTCATGTGTTGAAAATTTTTTTATATACAGGAACGCTTTGAGAGCTTTTCATATTTTTAATTCATCTCTCGGTTTACTTTTAATTGCAAAATCTATTTCCTTAAAAAAAAAATGCAAAAGTATTTTTTTTTGTTTTATTCTTCCCTTGATCGTATTTGTCGATCTTCATACGAAGATGCACAAACGCAGTTTTACTTCTTTGCTTTTAATTAATTTCAAGAGAAGCTTTTACACAAAGATAACGTTAAAATCTGGACAGCAACGAGAAACTGCGATGCGGTAAAAAATAATGCGATGTAAAAAAAAAAAAGAGAAAGTGCATGATATCTATGCGACATGTTATATAAACGAAACGTAAAAGCTCGCGCACGGAGTTCAGAGGTCGACAGAGGCCACTTTGTTATTCGATGTAACGATATTAGAAGTGCGCGCGGTATTTAATATCGCCATAAAATTTGTGGAATTCACTTTTATATATTTCACCGTTCGCAAGCACATATTTTGTTTTTTGTCATCGTGTTGGTTTTTATAAAGCTCTTTCATCGCCTTTGTACACGGTCTGTGAGAATAAAGTGCGCTTGAATAAATTATTTTAAAAGTGTCTCTTTTCGCGATAAATTGACAGCCCGAATGTCGATCTTGTGTTGTGGTTCACGAGCAGTTTTTGAAACCGGTTCGCGAAGATAAAAAAAGAGAAACGGCGTTTTAAAATTTTCATTACAACACGGCGCGCTATTGAAAAATACAGAAACGCGACGCTCCAATAAAGATGAATAAAAAGTGATACGGACGAGGAGGAGAAGAAGGAGAAGGAGGTCGTCGTCGTAACTCGCTCCCCGCGCGAAATTCTTTACGAGATCGCCAAAAAAAAAACGTGCGAAGTTTCGCGCAAAGGTAAGCGACAAACTTTTCACGGCGATGAAAAATTTTCCGCGCGCATACTTGCACTAAGTCCCCCGGATATCGAATCTCTCGCGTTTCCAACGAAGTAGTCGCGAAACTTTTCTACTTCGCTATGTCGAGAGGTTTCTCAAACGTTATTCAGTAGCTCCTTCACTTAATCCGATATCTCTCCATTCCGCTATGAACTGCCGCGCGCGGGACGCATGACAAGCTCGCGACAATAACGCGTTGCGGCACACTTGAACTTGTGCATGAAATGTTTCGGAGCGCTCGCGCGCTGTGAGATCTCAAAAACACGTATTTTATTATTTTCCTCCGCGTACGTATCTCTCAGAAGAGATTTTATTTAACTAAAAATTGTTTTCTCTTCGTGAAATCTCTACTTAGATTATTTGCATTGTTTAATAAAAGTGTCAATTTATTTGCGTTCTTACGTAGATAACACAATTAGAGAGCAAGAAGCACTTTTGCATGCAACAAACTCGAAAATTATGATTAATTAATCGTATTTCGAAAAATTCACAAAACAATAGATAGATGTAGAACTTTCATATTAATGAGATGGCATCTCGCGTGTATTGTTTGTTGAGTTTCTAAAGACGTTGTAACACAATACTCGATCGAGATCGCGGACACATCCCCGCGGGCTCTTGTTAATGAATATAAATTAATTGCCTCTCTCACGCTTTTCCCTTATACGCGCGGCGCGTTCGTCGAGTGTGCTATTTTCCCGAGTTGGGTATATAGTTTCTTTCGCGTACGTATATAAATGTTCACGCTAAGGGAGAGAAAGGGAAATAAAATCTCCATATTTCTGCGATGGAGGCAAAACGACACGCGAGCGGTGACAAATGTCGCGCGAATGGCCGGTGAGTCAACAACATCGATCTTCCTGTACCGCAGATTGTGCCGTGCTCTCCTCGACGCGGAGTGAAGCGACGAGTAAACGACCATAAATCCCAGACCGAGAACGATCGCCTTCTCAGTGTCGGATTTACCTTCGCCGCGGAAGCGAATCCTTGACTTTATCCGCGACAGAGGATGCCACGGCGCTCCCACGCTTGTCCGAGAAAAATATATAGATATATATATATAGATAAATATATATATATATATGCTCAATCGCCCCCGTAATTATCGGCCACCAAGCGCGGATGAGCAGCGCCGATACTATATAAGAGATGGAAAAATAATAAATAAAAATATTGAGTAATCCCGCGGCACAATGGAGATTAATCGTTTGTCCACCGCGTCGATGATCATCGCTGCGAGGACGCGCAAATGCCATTTTGCTGATTGTAGTCTCGTGTTCTCATCGATTCTTTAGATACTAGACTGTGGAAGGACGGTAGAAAGAGAAAAACGACGACGACAAACTGCTTGCAAGCCCGCGAGGAATTTTTATTTCGCCGATTCATTGCGCGAATGAATTGATTCATCGAGGGAAAACGAATCGCGCGAGAGAGAAAGACATTGTCCATATACCGTAAAATTTTATATGTGGTATTTCGATTGATATTGACGTTGACAAACAAACGTGAGAGTCTTTACAAAAATTATGTATGTATTTGTTTGAGAGAAAAAGAAACACGTCTATGAACACATACATGTACAACGCATGTAAATATCTCGCTATACATCGTTATTAATTTCAACAAAACGAATCTTTTTTTAGAAACACGATGTAGCTTGTATTTCGTAATCAGAGTTTTCGGTCAAAACTTTCGCGCTCAGTACATGCAGGGTTGTTAGTTTTCCTCTGGGATTGGTCGGAGTTAAGTATTGCTGTCGGCTTATCAAAATCGCGCGCATCTGTGTGGGATGTCTCAATGGAGAGAAAGAGAGAGAGAGAGAGAGAGCAGAAGTGTTTCAACTATACTTACATAGAAACAGACAGATCACGAGGCGTAACATGGTTGGCGGACCGTCAGTCACGACTCTGTAACATCAGGGAAGAATTTATGAACGAGGCGATAATATCGACATAATGTTCTCTTCACACACACACACACACACACACACACACAAAACTAGTAATTTTTTTTTAAATCATCAATGCCACAAACAAGAGATCGCTCTTAATGAGTGTGCAAATAATAGAAATATTAAATTTTGTTCCTCGCGAAGCAGATAAGGTGTCAAGCGCAACGGAAACCAAACAACAACGCTGTGTGTATAATGAAAGTTCCCCACGAAATACGCTCCAAAAGCAGAAATCTAATTAAGCGATAATTGTTCGAGAAGTGCAGCTCGTTTCGGAATAGAATCCCGCAGGCAATATCGGTTCTGTCGGTCGGTGAAGTAATAAGCGAAGATAAGAGAAGGCGGTCACGTCGCTGAAATTTCAGGAGAGAAACGCGCGTGCAAGCTTCGATTCGAACGACCGATAGGACCGACGAAAGAATTTCTCGAATCGGGAACGAGAATGAAGAATTAGTCGCGATAAATATGCAGAGCGCTATTATGCAACGCGGAGCCGTCGTTCTAATCTGATCTGTTGTAGCGATAGACACACCTGTCAACATTACGCAAGAGATATCGACTTCAATCAATCACTCGGTGAATGAACGTTTAAGCAACGTATCTCAAACATTTTTTATTTAATAATGTACAATTCTTTATGACGTTTGATGTTTTTTTTTTTACATTATATAAGACATTAATCTTCATTTTCTTCAAAAAATCTATTTTAATATTTTTGACCAGAAGAAATATTTTCCGAATAATTTTTGTTAAAAATAGAAAACGTGTCAATTTGCATGTCAGTTTTAAAAAGTCTATTTTCTATAACTCGTTAAACGCGAGAAAAGATCTAACATTTAACGTACAACAGATTGCGTCATGTACAGACAAGTGTCCGCAATGAATGCGTGTAATTGCAATTTGCGCGTATGATTCACTTATATCCAAACCTGTGCAGTTTACCGATTGATATTCACCGAACAGATCGGTGAATCGAGAATTACGTATTACCGGTCTTCTATACACCGAGACAGCCATTATTATCGATATAATCGTATCCTTCTCACGCGAATGATACAATCGCAGCCCGCGGCTAGGTCGACGGCTTTATGGGTAAGCCCGTCAATAGCGAGAACTTCGATTCGCACACGTAATAATTTAATAATATCCGTTATTCAAGGTAAACGTTGATTAATCAAATTAATTAAAATAAAGAAAATACTTCAAATTACTTATTTCTCTGAGAGAATTCAGTCTTTCGCGTATCTCTCTTACGTCGTTTTGTCGTAATTCCGAAAACGTGGATGTACCTGAGTTACTTGAGTCAATTAATAAAAAATATATATTATAACGCTACATACGCACATAAATATTTATAGAATTATAAAAAAAAGTTCTACTTAGAAAGAAAAATACGCACGTTATAATCAAAATGTGAATGCACATTACAAAATCAAATGTAAAATTAAAATAATAAAAAAAATTCTCTTAAAATAATTAAGAGATAATATTTTTATTAGATATTTATTTATTTTTATTAACATTATAAATGTAAATTGCGTAGTAAAGGTTTTTTAGTGTTTAATTTATAAAAATATTGTCTCTCAATTATCTAGCAACGTATCTTATGAGAAGTTTTATTTTTTTTTAATTTCAGATTTGGTTTTATATATATATAAGGTGCATAGTTTTAATCTTTTCATTTGTGCAATTTACATTTAAAACAAAAAAAAAAAAAAAACTTGCCGAAACCCGGGATCGAACCAGGGACATTTAGATCTTCAGTCTAACGCTCTCCCAACTGAGCTATTTCGGCTCGAGTATCCCACCGTCTCAGAGACTATCATGAGACGATCGTTCTCTGCGCTTCCTATAGGTTGCATCTTGGAAAAAAAACCAACTGTTGAAATCGAACCAGGAACATTTAGGTCTTAAGTCTAACGCTCTTCTCCCAACTGAGCTATCATTCGGCTAAGGTATCCACAAGAAGCATAGCGAATGACCGTCTCACGATCGTCCCTGAGGTGATGGAGATATCCCTGAGCTGAAATAGCTCAAGTAGGAAGGCATTAGACCGAGACCCTAAATGTCCCAAGAAGGAAAAACTGAGTCTATTGTTCTCCTAACTGATCTATTCCGACTTATGATTATATGTTTCGCAAACATTAAAATGATACATAATTATGTTATCAACAAAGTTATGTTAATTAACTAAAAAACTAGTTGTACGTATAATATACATGTAAAATTGATAGTTTTACATATTAAAATAATGTGCGATATAATAACCTATAATTTATTGTGTTTGCTAAATACAGGTAATAACACAATAATTTCTTAATAATGCTGAAAATTTTATTATTCAGTACACAAACAAAATGCGTCACAAAATGAAACTATACATATTTTAAAAATGTACAAATTAATTACAAAATGAACACCGTGCAAAATTAATTAAACAAAATATTCCGCAGAATATCTTCCGAATGATAGCCGGACATAACGCGAAATACAAAATTATCTAATAATTTTGCTTTCTTTTCGCCACCACAATCGTTGCCTGCCCGCAATTTTTCGTCACGAGAAGATCTCTAAATTACCGTGGAAATCGTTAGATGGGCGTTTTATTTCCAATGCAATTTAAGCAAAGTCCAACGACGCGATCACGACAAGCGTCGTAATGACGTACTTTCACCGGGCGAAGAAGAAGATGAAGAAGAAGAAGAAGAAGAACTAATCTTCTCTTTTGGTCGTCAAACATCTGTAGGTACATCCATCCGGGGAGGAGCCTTTCGTCGATATCGTCGGGGACTCCGTTGGAATTCCACGGAAATCGTAGCGAATCAATCAAATTCCCCGGACAGGAAACCTCAGGGGAGTCTCGAGGAGGAGCTGCTGCATTAGAAGAGGCAAAAGGAAATTGGAAATGTGGAGCAACAACCGATCAATTTCTATTCGAACGTGACGACGATCTTACGGGTAAGGTTGTAAAAGAAAGCGCGCGACTTCCCCATAAAGAAACGTTCACGGCGAGAGAAAATTAGCCACCCATGCTTCTCCAAATGGCAACAATATTCTTTCGGGGTCGCGCGCGGGCGTGTGCGTTTACTCCGTATATGCGAAGTTCATGTTCACGTTCAAGTTGATGTACGAACAACTTGTGCGCGTTACGTCTTTGGAAGCAATTTAAGTGTCTCGTTACCATATATACCGAAGGAAAACCGTTCAGACATGTTGTAAAGAGCGCGGCAATAAAACGTATTCTCAATATTGTTATTATTACAGAGTGATATAGGTTTTGGTGATTTAGATGCAATAACGATAGGCTACTCGCTGACAGAGATTGCTATCACTGCACGAAAGTGCGCGCCATTCAGGCATCTCAAAAAATCGCGACCCGGCGGCACACGAGCTGCACGTACGTACGCGATTGAATACGTAACCTGTGTGTGTATCTTCTTCCTAGGAAGAAGCGCGCACGACATCAAACCGCACAGATCACCGAACGAATGAAAGTTTTTACTTTCGTTCGATGATATTAAAGTGCTCGCGAGAGCATCACCGCGCGAAAAAAAAGCAGCGCGCGAGCGGGCTACGTTGTAAATAAATCCCGCGGCAAGGGAAGAGGATGAAACGCATGTGTTTGCTTCTCAAGCCGGTCTTCGGCGAGGAAATGCGGAGCGATTAATGAACTTTTTTTTTTTTTTTTACGGGAAAGAAAGTGAGAAACGCATCACGAGCACCGGCTCGAGAGAAGCCGTCACTCGAGCGACTTAAAGTCTCTAGAGTTCAATCACTTTCCATCGTAAAATATTATTAGTACGGTCGATATATGGTTTTCAAGCGTATAATTAATATTTAGCTGAGTGTTTTAAATATACTGGCCTTTGGAAAAGGTGACTTCAAACGTGCAGTTAAATAATTTGTTTTTAACGCGATACACGGGCTGCATCTTGAACCACGCGCAGCGCACCACCACTGCAGCTTTTATTTTTTCCTAATGTGCACCGTAGGTGCACAAAAATTGGAGCTATTATTCGCGACGCTCTCTCTTGTTTCATTCTTGTTTTATTATTCAATGGCGCGCGCGGCGGAGTTTATCGTGTCGCTTCATTAAAAAGTCGCGAGGTGCACTCCGCCCCGTGACATCGTCACGTATCGCGATAAAATTGGCGCAAAATTGCCACGTAAGCGGAAGAAACGTCGCAGTTATTGTCGAGCACCAGTGGTTGACCTTTAAATATGAAAAGCCTCCGGTACCGACGCTTCGCCTCAACTTTCACCTTTCCGCGTATAAACGAAGACGAGCTCGTGCGGGATCATCCTTGAGAACGTTTCTTGCCGTGAGCGAAAACACTTTCGTGTCGTCTCTCTCGCTCTCTCTTTCTCTCTCTCTCTCTCTCTCTCTCTCTCTTTGAAGTCATGCTCGTGATTCTCTTTGTGCGCAGTCGTACATATTTCGCGAAATAACTGAAATAATATCAACGCGATATCATTGCTATTCTGCCGAACTGCAAAGCGTGCGTGCGAACGGTGTCACACAATTGCCTGCATTTGACATCGTGTTTCGCGCATATACGTGTTCGCGCTCGCAAATCAATAACATAAAAGCACAAAAAAAAAAAAACTATTTTGGCAAGCCAGAATGAATTTATTTGTAAAGAATTTATCCATAAGAGACAAATTAACTCACACGTGTGTTAAGCGTATTTTTACTGTAAACAATAAATAGTTAGAACGTAATAAATAATACATATACACATACAATAATGGCGAAACGTCGATCAATCAATTGTCACGTTAATCAATCGATCAATTGATTATTTTTTTATTTTTACTTATTTTTTATTATATTTTATTACGTTATATTTATTGTTGTTTACAATAAAAGTCAATCAACTGACGAATTGTTTAATAAAAAAAAAAAAAAAAAAAATTTTGTGACGTTATAATCTTTTCCTTTTAATTGTATATCGCGGAACTTTTATCACATTGTAATATATTTATTAATTAATTTATATATGTATATAAAAAGAGAGAGAGAGAGAGAGGGGGGGAATAATGATTCCAACATGCGATATCGAAATGACATCACATTTCGATAATTAAACTATTAATAAAACTTAACCAATCCGTAATTATTATAATGACGGGAGAAGAAAATAATTGAAAAGTGTTGAGACATTACATGCTAAATTATGTCGGGTAGCATTACGCTAACCGTTATGCATTCATGCTTCTGGTCGGTCGAGCGTATAGACGCGCGTACAGACGAGACGAACTTCAAAATTATACTGCACGCAAAGAGAGACGGTAGGTATGCATCTCTCGCTTTTCGTTCCGCGAACATTTTCGCGTCGGACTGGACTACTAATTGCGCAACGGAACAACCGAATGCACGCACTTCGTGTGAAAAATCCACAAACCGACATATATGTATAGTTCGCGTACAATGCGTTTGTTTTTCTTTTTCTGCAAGCTTGTCAAAATGCCGCTCTTACGGAGAGAGACTTCGTCTCTTTTGCATTTATCAGTGCCAACACGCGATATAATTACTCCATGACATATTGCGCATACGATTTTCGCAATCATCCTTAGGTGGCGTGCAAAATCAACGAATAAGCAACAACGACGAAGTGAAATCAGCGAGACACCCTAAGTAGTTAAGCAACTACTTAATTCGAAATATTAAAGACTATCGACGTGCGCGCGCGTAATCTCGCGTAATCTCACGTTGTGATGTCTCGATTAGGGAGTGGGCAGGCGGGCGCGCGCGCAGGGACGACAGAGCCCGGGGATTTTCGCCAAGACAGAGGAATCCATTTGTCGCCAGTCACGACTGTGAAACGGGCCGTCATTAGGGGCGGTCTGGAATTTCGAATTCCTGACGATTCTCTTGGCTGCTGGCGACCGATTATTATTTTAATTCGTTTCGTGGCTGCTCGCAATCGCTCTTGTACCAAACGAAAACCGAGAAAAGAGGACTCCCACAGCCCACGTATAAACAACACCTCTAATTATGCCGCTCATTATCAGCGGTTTATGAAGACGGTATTCCAATTTCTCCGGTGTGAAGCTGTGATAATGTGGATTATTGTCGCTGCATTCGCGCGCGTTCGGGCGCGCAATAAAAAACGTACCGCACAATTTCATACAAAAGCCCATTTTCTTCGCGAACGTGAAGAATTAAACACGTTCGGAATCTAAAGCGGTTTTGACGTCTAATTTAAGAGAGACGATAAATCGCGGAGATTATTCTCGCCCGTCTATTTCGCTGCGCGACCAGAGAGAGAAATTCTGCAACTCCGCTGCAACGATTCGATCTCCCGGTTTATCAGAGAACACCGAGACGAGCGGACCGCACTCCCGAATGGCCGAGAAAGTGCGACTCTCGGCTGTTCCATCCAGGCTTACGAGCCGCAGCTTCGCTGCGTCGAACTTCGCTGCTCATTAATGGAGCGCTTAATGTGGCGCACACAACGCCCGCCACAGATACAGTTCTGCATGTGAATGCAAAATGTCTCAGAAGTCGCGCACTTTCTCCACCACAAAGTCTCTTAGGAAATTTCCCGGCAAATTTATACAATACGCCGCTTTGTGAAGCACAACTCGTCTCGTTGTTCTTCTTATGTGAATAAATATAAAATTATCCGCAATTTTGCAACCATTTGACGAACTGAAAACAAATGTTTTTATTTTTTGTTCCGTTAATTTTAAAAATTGACTCGGCTAACAGTAGAATTTCAATTTAAAATTTACGTGCGAAATTGTTCAATGTTGAAAATGGAAACGTTGCGAGATTTGTGTTTCGAATTTAATTGTATTTGTCAAACAAAAACATCGGCAAAAATGTGCGACAAGCTAAAAAAAAACGAATTCACAAAACGTCAATAGTTTATAAATGTTAGCCGCAATGTTTTCAATTTTTAATAAAAAGTGATTTGTTACTGCCTAGTATGATACACGTTAAAACTAATTTTTTCGTGTATATAAAACGTGTATTCTACACATACATTTTGCGTTACATTCATACGTCACGTGTACGCGCATTGTAGAAAATATCGCACGCATTTCACCGTGAAAATATCGCGCGCGATTGAATGCGAACTAGATACGCGCGAATTTAAATTCCCTTACTAATAATGCAAGAGAGAGATGTGGATTAACTTCCTCGAAAACAAACATTTTGCGGTTTTGAAATGATGATCCGCGTTTAACACCTCTCTCTAATAAGTGATACTGCGTACATAGCAGCGAGCTGCCACCGCCACCGCCGCCGACGCCGCCGCGGTTAATTAGAAACTTAGAAAGTAATGACGCGGATGAGATAATTGTTACGTCGCCGAGTTTCCGCGTGGCGTATACTTTCCAGCGTCTTCCTTTTCTTTGTCGCGGCACATTTCTCCCGTGTTTACGGAGTTACATTTCAGTTCGTCCGATGCGTTTCTCCGACGCAATGCGCTCGTTAGCTTATCGTTGCCATCTGACGTCTTCCGCGCTGAATAGCGATTGGGAAAGAATATATACCGGGGAATAGGTCAGAGGTCTCCTCCCGCACAAGGTGTTTTTTTTTTTTTTTTTATATTATCTCGAATTTCGCGCGATAACTCGCAGTGAAGCGAAAAAGAATAAAAGAATCTAATTGAAGGGAGAGAAAGAAAAGGATACGGAGAGAAATCAATAAGGATCCTTTTAATGGTAGGTTTAACCTTAGTGTGATTACGTCAGAGCGCCAATTTGTCTTCAGCGAACACGTCGAGAAAGTTCATGGTTTATCGCACACATTTTCGAAAATAGTTAAAATTAAGAAAAAAAAAAAAAAGAAATCGACGGATGAGTCGAGTCGCTTTTGTGTTTTCATCAAGTTGGACGCTGACATTCAAACAGCGAAAAGAAAAAAACCAACGAACGAGCAATGAAAGGAGAGAAAGTAATTGGATGTAATAAGAAGATTTGATTGTGCGCGTAGTGTACGTCATCGGTTAACAATGCTAATGCAACCAATGCGACTGTCGAATTCGTAATTTAATTAAAACAAGAAACAGCAATTGGCTTCTCTATTAGAACTAATAGCGAAGTCCCGTTTGTTCGCGATTGCGATATCGGAGCTTGATGTGCGATTACTCATGTTCTTCTCATATAGTAAATTAACAAATATATAGGATACAAATGAAGAGATGATGAATCTCATTTAATTAACAATGTAGAAGCATTCTCTTATTGGCAAAATTGTTTTTATGATGTAACGCATTTATTTATTCGTTCGGAACGTACCGTTTTTGTATATTTTCATATATTGTGTAAATATGATATATTACAAACAACATTATATCAATTTTCCTTCTTTCTTTCTCTCTTTCTGTCTCTCTCTCCCTCTCTCTCTCTCTCTCTCGGTAATGGAATAAGTTTGTTGTTACTGACACACATATATCAACGTTCCACGAACGTTTCACGAACAGACAAAATAGTCTCTACTTCATTATTTCTGCGCGGTGTTTTTTGTTTTTTTTTTTAAATAAAGACCGCATCGCGCAAATGGTTGTGGATTATTTTCTAAAAGAAAAATAAATCCGAGAAAAATACGGCGACGAAGATGCATCAGTCTCTTGCTTTTCGATAAATTGAACCGGAATCCCGTCTCATTGAAGAGAAACGCTCGATCCCACAGTTTAATCGATACAATGTAAATGATCGATTACCGTTCTACATGATGCGCAACAGAAAAAAACGAAGCGAGCAAAGACGAAGAGAAGGAGGTAGAGGAGAAGGAGATGGTGGCGTGCAAGCAACCGTGGAAAGGACGAGGGGCCTCGCTCGCGCCGGTTGGCGGTTTTTCGCAATCAGCGCGGGTGATTACTTCCTCTATAGCTCCTCACGGAGTATCGGCGGCACGAAAGGACCGAAAGGAGAAGAAGAAGCCCCCGCACTCTGCCGCACATTTTCTTCGGCACTGGGATCGCCATGGCATTTCGTCGTACGAAACAAGATAATCGCGCGCGAGTGTGCTTTAAGTGATCCTCGTTCAAGGCAATAAGGCGACTATCACGGCGGCGTGGTGGTATATCGAATTTTAAAAACGTACCGTGTAATTCCGCGTATGTCCTATTAGAAGAGGAAAATTTTTACTTGCGGATACTCGATACGCTCGGTTGTTATTATTATTACGAAATCGTCCCTCGTCGCAGCGGGCTTTTCGTGTCGATTAGGCTCCGTTAAAAAGCCGCGGCTCGTGTGATTATGACATGGCGAAAGGTCGGCGGCGATCGGAAAGCCGAAATCAGCCAACGAACGCGGATCACGACACAGAGAGATCCTTGCTACCTCCCCGCTATACGTTTAATCGCACGGTTCGCTTTCGTAACGACCCGTCATGTTATCGCGCTACCGGTCATCGTAACTGAGGGCCCGCAGATTTCCTCGCTCATGATCCGCTGTAATAACATTCCGTCATATTCCGGGTGCCGATTCGCGAAAAGAATCAAATCGATATAGTCTGGGGAGGCACAGATGATAGAGACGCGTTGCCGTTATTAACGATTGTTCCACGTGACGTTAGGCTATTAGATGCATTATTAGCTTAAGCAGATGTTGCAGTCCGCTAGTTTCTATCTTGAGCGGTGCACGTGGCTGGAATTTGTAATATCGCAAAACCCCGCCGCACTGTGCAACTACGTAATATTTATTAATCAGCTTTAACTCAATATCGGGACGAGATAATAAAACTTGAAGTGCGATAACATCTTGTTGCTATTCTCTTAGAATTAAAAATCTTTTTTTTAATCCACTTTTTTATATTTAAAGAAACAAAAAAAAAAAAAGAAACCATTATCGAGGAAAAATATATATATTATTTAGCGGAAAATTGAAAACATTATTAAACATCATATTGTAAATAAATTAAAAGAGCATGCAGGTGTATATATATACATATATATATTGTATGTTACATTTTATTTCTCTCAAAATTAGTTTTTGTTTTAAAATATAAGAGAAAATGTAAGAGAGGTATTGGTTCGAGAGGTAAATGATTCGGTGAATTCGCGATAAGATGTTAAATACAACAGAACGTCGAGTACTATCGGAAATAGCATCAATGTAAATAGAAGATGAGAGAGAGAGAGAGAGTTGGTATTGATCAGCTTGTTAGATTCGATACGGTTATGTTGACTTAGTCGTGAGAGCACTTGCGCGTCTGAACACACACAAATAAATCTTCAAAGGTATTCACGCCTAACGTGGGTTTGTATGTAAATGCAAAACATACAAGTGAGGAAAGATAGTATATAGACTATAGTGTGTATACCCACGTGTACTTAGATACCCGTGATGTTCTACATGGTCAAAATCGAGAAGCTGAGAAAAAGTAAAAAAATCAAAAAACATTAACAAACTCACGTATCGAAGCTCGCAAAAATACTAACAAATAAATAATGTCCTGCCGAAAAAGTTTATCGAAACACATGACAATTTAATACACCAAATTCTCGCGTCCGACAATTTTATTCGCTTTCATTTAAAAAACCATATTTTAAAAAAACCCCTCGGATTTCAGCGCAAATAAAATATTAAAATTTGATTTATCATCAGTGTTGCTCGAAAAAAACGTTGCTCAAAGTTTCGACAACATTTGCTCTGAAAAATTCTTCCTTCCACGCAATGTTTTGATGAAAACGGACGAAATTCTCCGATGAAACTTTGACATAGAATCAAATTACATCATTTGATTAGACTACGCCGTGTGGTTGCGGAAATCGTCAACGGTAGGTGCGTACTCGGTCGACTCCACGACCTATAAATTCGGCACGTGTTCAACGTCGTCGTTTCGACTGATCCGACGGAAATTCGTGTTTCCGAAGTGCGGAGATCCTTGACTTACAGCGGTACGACTCAAATGATACAGATTTCACATTTGATTAGTATTAGCGAGCGACGCAATCGCAAATGCTCGCGAATAATTGTTCAAGAGTCAATAAAATCGGAAACGTTGCTTCCCGCATAGAATCCTCAATGCTTTTCCCATTTGCAAACAGGAATTTTTTCCTCCCTTTCTCTCCTCCCTTTTTCCTTCTACGTCGGTTCTCCTTTCTCAGATCGCCGGATCAATCGGTGGCGAAACGAGGTCTTTAAACAAGTAGAGTACCAGGCAGAATTTCCTTCCCGTGCAACCAATTCGGTGTGAGAGAAAGGAAGAGAGCGTTGCCCAAGCAGCACGCCGCGCGCTACGTGGAACAGGAACGTAATTATTATCGCCGGGTTACGTATTCGGATATTCTTCCGCTCGTCGAATCTTCTCACATACTACGCCAACGCGCATAGACGCGCTCGGAACAATGGCTTGGCCTCAGGAGCGATTCCCATATTATGCAAATGCCAACGCTCTCCCCTGCTCTGTGGCTCCGCGTCCCGCTCCGCCTCTTCGTCTCTCTCGTCTTCTGCCTCAATAGAACGATAGTTATGCTGATTTGGAACACTTGAGAACAATAATTACATCCAATTGAGTTAACAATGATTATTAGTCGAACAGCTTTTACGAGCATGTCAAATATTGTGATATTTTATTTACGATCTTCGGCTTCTTCCTTCCGCGCGCGCGCTTTCGAAAAAAAAATCTCTCTTTGAATATTTTAACAAAAACTACGATGTAGGTTTGAAAAACGATTTTGAATTATTTTGCGAAAAAAAAAATGAAATAACGGAGCGAGTCGATTTTAAATGTTCATGCTCGCTCTGCGCGAGCTTTATTCGGATGCATTCGCTTATGGTAATACAGACCTCGATACCGCAATTCAATCGAAGGACGGACGTTCTCGTAATCAACTCCGAAATTGCGAATCGCGTTAACTCCCAAATGCAATTTTCTCGCATGGAAAAAAAACTATCTCATAATTATGGAGAAAATTTCTCTCTTTCTCTCTCTCTGTCTCTCTTTCTCTTTCTCTCGGCTATATCCGAATTCGTTTTTCGTGAGCCGCTTTGCTACCTGCAAATGCAGATATAAAATATTCACAGGCAACGCAAACCAGTTGCATGTGAACAACGTTTATCCAATATTGAACGTTTATACTGTACCCTAAATTTGTATATTTATCATCGTTATTTCATGCTTTTAACAAATAAAAAACAATTCATTCCGCATATTGAATTTTTTCTAACAAATTACAATTATCAACGTAGATAGAAAATATATACACGAGAGTTTATTCATCTGTGCTTGTGTCATCGTTCGTTTCGTCGCGACTTTTTTTTCGAAGCCACGTGTCATCATCATCATCATCATCATCATCATCACATATCCGCGATATACTGAAATCTTAAGGTCGTTTTATTTTTCGAACTGCCAATTTTCGCTCTCAGGGTATTACATTTTCTCATATTGAGTCACTGTGTCGCAAGCTGCACGGAGGACTCGTGTAATCTCATGTTTTGAATTAAGGGAAATGACGCAATTGCGAGTAAAGAAGGAGGAAGGCCGCGCCACAAAATTTTTCGAAATACCAAGTGTCTTAGCGAGAAATTATGAAAGTTTCGCCTTCGACGAAAAATTCGCATCAGTGGATCAGAAAAACAGATAGTGCCAGAAGCTATTATTCGGCGGGTTCGTTGGTGAGATTCTTATTCTCTCCTTCCTCGATGGAAAGGCGATTGCCATTGTCCTGGCAACGCGCGAGATAAGACTTTTGAATAATCTTGTACAGTCACAAATATCACAGTCACCGAATATCGTAAAAAAAAAAAAAAAACAACTAGAGAAAAAGCGAATTTTAGAATTAGGAAATAAATCTGCATAGTAAAGACTACGCCGTGAAACTGTGACGCTTCATTAAAATATTTCAATTTTTTATTGATTAAAATCAAAGTTTTAATAAGTTTCTCTTCTTAGCATATTTAATTTGTAATACAATTTATCGTCGTCGTTTTACTGAATAATGTATAAAGTGAAAATTAAAAAATAAAATATAATATTATACAAAAAATAATGCAAAACTTAGAAGAAATATAAAAATATATGCAAAACATTGAAAATACAAATGCTTTAATATAATTTTCATCCAGTTTGTAACTTTATCTTGCACAAATATTTAACTATCTTGAATTGTGTGAAACCGCGCATGTATACTTCAACGTGTTGACGCAAAATAAAATACCGTCACGTTTGTCATCGTCGTAGTTCGAAACTAATGTTTCGCGAGCAATAAGCCAAAGACTCATTAATGCACATTGCGTATTTTCACTACGGTTTAATAGCGTGTTGCATTTAGCGCTCTCTCACATCTCTGATTTCTAGCGTTATTTGTCTAGCGCGAGGCCAACGCGTTTAATGACAGCGCGAGATGGGGAAGCCAGCCGCATTTAGCATGCGGTGAGGATACGAGGAGCCAAAGTTTAGTCCCGTGACCCAATTTCCTATCCACCGGCGGCGCATTTTGCCGCTGCGGTCATTGTCGAAACGACCAAAATAACGATTTAATAGCTAATTACTCGAGCTGGAGGCTGCATTATGAATAAAATTATCGGGGCCAGCCGCTAATGACATGCAATTAAATCTCGGACGGCACTTGATTAAATTTAAATCGACAGCTGAATTAAATCTCCCGGTTCGCAATTGTGGCGAATTTGTGAAAGAGGATCCGCGTCGCGCGCGTATTGTACAATAAATTTTCTCGCGCCATGTATATACGTCGAGCGCGCGCTCGCTCGCTCGCTTTTCGCGCGTTCCCGTGCGTGTAACGAGGCGCCGCCGTGTATGCCTGGCTGATTTCGAACTCAAACAAGAAGAAACGGTAACGCGAGACGGCACCGTCAAGACGCGCCGCTGCAGATACGTGCCATAATCGCGCATATAATGGATACGGCCTTCCTGCTTTCACGAACGCGAAATAAAAGACTTTCTTTCCCACGCGCGTCTCGAAAAACCCCGGGCGAGCGCCGCTAATCATCCGCCGCGCGGATTTCAACGCGTCGCGCGCGGGATATACGACGACGTCGCTCCGGGGATTCCTCCTCTTCCACTACTTTGCGCATTACACGTGACTCCTTCGCGTGCGGAATCTCTATGAGGGATCGGATTTAGGTAATTCCCTCGCAGTTATATATCGGCTGTGCATTTCTCTTCGTACCATTAACTTTTGACACGTTTCCTGTCGATCTCGCCTCATGTTTCATAATTGAAATCGCTTGCGTACGTAATACTTTTGTACGGCCGTCTGTTGTAACGCATCCACATTGTCATAATGCACCTCGTGCGCGACAAATGTGATTTCTGCGTTTTACTGTCATACATGTGTTCGAGAGACATGTATGTGCGTATTAGA
>QVNX01002966.1:0-34269 GCA_014825495.1 Pseudomyrmex sp. PSW-54
ATAACAATTTCTTACTTTTAATAAATTTTCTTAAGAGACTTCCGTTTGCAAAAACACATTATTAAAACCGTGCAGGAAGTAGGAAAGATCAATTGTGTGCGATTGATCGGTGTGGCGCGCGAAACGGGAGGAGTAAAGAATCGGAGGCGATACGGAGCTTGTGGCGCCATCTGACGTCGGTGCAACAAATTTGCGTTGCGTGTTATTCGCCTCAGCCTCCCGTACGTCTCTTATCGTGAAATAATCGACGTTTTGAGGAGTGCATGTGGTCTACAACAAACTCGAGGAAAGGTCACGAAGCGTGGGTTGTGCAATTACTTTTCATCGCGCGAGCGTAATTGCGGGATCCGTTCGCGCGCAAAAAAAGAAAAAACGCGAAGAAGGGTGAGAGGAAAGAGAAAAAGTTCTTTATGTACTCGTTTCGCCTGAACCTTGTGTTAAGCGTAAAACGAGAGGGTTCGTGAGGTAAATTTTCAGCCGGGGGCTAGAAGAGTAGTTTTCTTGAAATGGAGTCTCTCTCGAGAGAGAAGACAAAGAGAGAGAGAAAAAAAAACAAAAATTATACGCATACACATAATTATTTTTTCGACTAATGGATGTATAATATAACATCGTTTTCCTAATTATTATTATGTTCTATATTGTAATTGAATTATGGCTTTTTAATCGTTAGCTAATTTCCTACACATTATTTATTATTCTAAATTTCATCTTTTTGACTCTCTGTTTTACTATCGTTTTCTATATTTACTTAATTATGACTCTCTTCGGCACGATTGAGGTTTTCACGCGGGAGAAAATTCCGATGAGCAGATGAACGCGATTGCCGACGTGTTGTAAGCACTGAATTTAATTGACCATCGAGCACGAGATCGCCATGTCGTCACGGTCGTCCCTCCAAGGACGTGTGTCTTGAGAGTTATCTCGTTACACGGGTACGTAAAGTGCGTTGATGTACTCGTTCAAGCCGAGTTGTAGAACCGGGTAACATCTCGCGCCGTGTAACGCAATCATTCCGACGCACAGCGAAGAGCATCGACGTCCCGCATTAAATGTCACATTCTAAATAGCGAACTGTTACGTAAAGCGAGCCGTAAATCGTTCTCTTGATACAGAAACGAAGTCTACGACGTGTCGTCGTCGTTGTTGCCGCGGAGAGAATTATTAGACTTTCCCACGTTATTGTGCCCGAAAGAAAGTCACGAAAATGACCCTAATTCGTCGACATTAGGCCGCTGCGGGAAAAAAAAAGACATTAACTCGTCGCCGCGACGAAAATGAAAGTTTTTTATCATTTGTGTTTTTTCAATCTACTGTAATCGAAATATATTTTTTGTTAAAATACATGTTTTAAAAAATGAAAAAAATTAGAGAATTTATTTGTGTCGTTTGTTTCCTTTTTTTGTATAATACACACAAAGAGAACAATTCCATTTTTCATCTAATAAAGTAAAAATAAATGAAAGAGAACTTTTACAGTTAAGTTCTTTTGGATCTCATTTTTCTAGACACGTATTTTCGTGACACACAAAAATCGAACAAAAGAATGATTAATGATTTCTGTAAGTTGACACAGAAAAGATTAAAAATCCGTATGTTTATTTTAACCCCAAGAACGAAAAGAGAATACAATCGATCTTACGTACCTATAATCCAAATGTTAAGCAGATGAGTATACAGGTAGGTAGGTAGATAGACTCGAAAGGGTAGGAGAAAACAGAAGAAGAAGGGAGTAGGAAAGGAGTTGAAGAAGAGAGGGTAACCTGTTCAGGCCCCTCCTTCGTCAGCCCCCACTGCGAGCTGGTGAGGGTTATCTGGCGGTCCGGTTGACCCCCACCAAGTCCACCACAAGACCCACAACTCGTGCATGGACCGTGTGCACGACGGTCTGACGCCCAGTATGTCTATAAGGTTCATTCGAGGTGTACTTACCACAACGTACGAACGGCCTGATCGAGCCCGGACGAAGTGGGACCGTAGAAAATAAACGCGAGAAGGTGGGGGCCGATTCAAGAATCGAGTGGACACCCTCGCCTACCAAAGTCATTCACCTAACGGTCACCGTCGCGTCAAGAGTCTTCATCTTCTTCCGTTACCCGGTCGCACCAGACGTGAGAGAGATCGTGTTCGTCGTCGATCCGTCGACCCTTAACACAGAAGAGTCAAAGTTTGAGTGGGTCGAAGTTCACGCGTTTGGTGCTGTGTTGGTGAATCCCCGTGGTGATCCCGATACGTCAAGAAACACGAATTTAGATACGTTTTGGAAAATGTGCGCGACCGCTTGTTCTCGATAAGCAGAAGACTATGATCAATAAAAAACATCCATTTTGCGTTCTTGTAACAATTTGTTCTCAAGTGTGTAACTGACAACTCTTGTGTCGTGTTGCTTTCATACCTGTGACAGCTGTGATGTGACAGCGAATGTCACGTTCTATGCCTTGTAAGATGTGGTTCTTGAGAGCATCGATAGTAACGAAGAAGAGTGCCTCGGAAGCCTTATTTTCTTCAAAAGCCGATGGTGATTTGACGGAATATTCACTGTGAGTCGAGCTGCGGCCGCATGCTGCCCGTATCTGCACGACGTTAATTCACTGTAACGACAAAAGTACGTATAGTTTGACAGTCGTCTTCAATCGTCTCGTTGAAGTTGTCTACTCGAGACGCAAATAAATCGGAAGGTGATGTCGAATCATAAATATTAGACAGAATCGGGACAATTCGCACTTTATGTCACTGACTTCGACATTCAAGCTTTTTTTACTTTTTTCCGTTTCTCAAGTTGTTTGATTCTGGTACATATAAGAAGTTGAAAACAAGATAATATATGTATTCTATGGGTACCGTCGAAAGTTTTAATGAATTACTGTATGAGTTATTAATTACTGAAAAATATCCCATTAACTTTTTGCTGTTAGGAAGAGAAATATGGAGAAATCGATTTATTTGAAACTATGAGAATAATATTAACAATCATTGACATCGTTCAATTCAATTAATGATATCGAAGTGACAAGTGATAAAACTTTCCGATCGGGAGACACGCGATTCCGTAACTTAATTAATTCAGACGCATCGTTTGTTAAACATCGTGGCTCATTGTTAATGATATTGTGCCGTGTATTATCTCGTTGCATTATCTTGTCTCGAAAATGACAACGTGGTCAAGACTGCGAAAGCGATGAGAATTTGCTTCGGAATCGGTTCGTCGCGGATTAGACGATGAAGCGAATTTTTATTCGCGGTTCGTTACTTCAGTGAAGTAAGCCTACCTTCTTTCTTTCAAACATTTGTAAAACATTCACAGTGTTGAATTCTTTCTTCTTTTCTTTCTCTTTCTCTCAAAGAAATTTAGGAAAAATATTGTTAATCCGAAAATATCATTTTCCAAGTAAAGAAGTGAAGAATCGCTCGAGAAAACTTCGCCGTTTCAATTTTACACAATTGAAAGGAATTCTTTCTGAATCTCATGAGATTTGGATGTAACTAAATTCTATAACGGATTTACCTGACTTTCGAACTCGTTCAGTGAAAAAAAAAACATCACGGACCAATATCTTAAGAATTCTCATATTTCCGCAAAGTCATCGTTATCTTAGAAAGAATTTATTTTACATTAGAATACGTCCATATTATTTGTTATGAGTTATAATTGATTACTTTAATATAGATTTACTAATGTAAATATTTATCTGAAAGAAATAGCACATAATAGCACACACATAGATATATATACATATAACATACACGGATAATTAACTTTCTAAATTATCTAAATTCGAAAGCCATTACTTTTGTTAATTCAAACATCCGCATTTACCTTTAATGATATCTTAGCGGAAGATCATTATATTGATGTATATTTCTTGAAGTCCAAATTTCCAAAAGTAAAATCTGTTATAAGTTTTCTTTAAATGAAAAAGAAGATATTTTGTTTGTATATACGAAAGAAAATCTTTATTTTAATTGCTCTTTCGAATATGTTAATAAGCAGAAATAAATATTACAAACACCATGTATTAGAGAGAATTATTCGGCTTACCGAAAGGTATTTACCTAAATTTGAATAGATTATGCATTAATTTGCAAACAAGAAATGTGACTCAGGTCGATCATTGGCTTTACTTCGGGTAGAGCCAAGTTCATTGTGCGGAAGGGACCGCTCATAAACTCTCGCTTGGATATTCTTCAGTAAATTAAAAGCGGTCTTCGAGGATTTGTGTCCGTGCAAACTGTAGATTTGTTCGCAGCTTCATGTCGTGATGAATTGTTCGTATGTCGATTGAACGCTGGTTACGACAATAGAATCGGAAACGACACCGTGTCGTGCGCGATACGAAGGTCGATCGGTGGAGCGCGCATTGCGGAACGCCGCTCCGTTTCGAAAGAGCGGAAGTTATTCTTTGCAAACTGGAGCACCGCCGTTCGCCGTTCGAGATGAGATTGCGAGATGCCGGAGAGTCGCTCCCCCGCGAGTCGATTGATCGTCGCGTCGAGCGCACGACGTTCGGACGAATCTTCTTCGTTTGGTTTAAGGCGAACAGGTGCACACGCAAGCGACAAAACAATCTTCAATTCTCGATCTTCAAAAGTGTATCCGAGCGATCTGTAATCAATAGAAAGAATTGCCGTCGGCTGCCGTTCTTGCGGCCGACTCGAAAACGACAAACCCTTTTCCAGTCTCAGATTTGTTTTCAAATGGAAACAACGACAGAAAATAAATTTTAACGCAAACTGTTCTTCGCTCGATTTGTACTTTCTATTGAGAATAATTCCTTTAACCACTAACCATCGAGAGAGTAAAAAATTGCCTGTTCTGTCCTTGCGGATTCCGATGTCGATCAGAACAATGAGAGTAGAGTAATAAAAAAAAAAAAACGAGAATGGCAAACCGTTTTTTATGACGACCCTTAAAAAAAATGCGAGATGTAGTTTTCCTGCGGAGAAAAGGGGGTGTCCTAACGGGAAAGTTATATAGGAACAGAAAGCAGTTCCGAATTTTACAGTCGATGTCACAATCGTCAGTCAATCTGGCGTAAACCGTTAGCTATTGTACGTGCGGCACGTGACAGTTTGACAGCAGATGTTGAGAAGAAGAGGTCACTTTTCGGGATGGTTTTTAAGACGTTACGGAAGTGTCTCACACGATAAAATACGCGTTCTTTCTTCAAAAAAATATAAATCTATAACATATTTTGTCGTAAAAAGAAAATATAGAGAAATGTAGAAAATATCAAAATTATTTCACTGAGAAAAAATAAAAATAAAATAATAAATAAAATGTAATGTATATTTCACGGAGAAAAATTACAGTACAGTAAAAAAACAAGTAAAATTAAAAATTTACTTTTATTTAAAATTTAAAAGAACGTGATAGTCTTTCCTACAGACACGGTAAAGAAGAATGAACGTTGCGCGAGTCGCGGAAATCACGACAATCGATCGATTTTGCGACTGTCTTGGCAGATGCGCGTCCGAGTGTCTTGTCTCGCAGTCATCGCTGTCGATCGCCGGGGGAGCAGCAACTTCGCGAGTCGCGGGAGTCGTTACGATTCTCACGACTCTCGCGCTCGAGGGCCCGCGCCTGCGCCCGCTCGGTTGGCGAACGCAATCGCGCACCGCTCGCAAGGTCAGGTCCCGTGGCGGTCCCCCGACGATCTTGGCGATGATCGTTGCCGCCGAGATCCGTTCTTGGTGATAATCCGCGCCGAGTCCCGTCGTCGGAAGACGACGAGCGCTTATTATAGAGAGCACCTTTGCGAAGACCGCCACCGTCGATCGTCGGCGCGAATCGAAGACTCAAATAACCGTCTTTTATTGCCGACACCAAGTTCGCACGCTCATGCCCTCGAAAGAAGCCATTCGCTTCTGCGGCAATTGGCAAACAGACGAGAGCTATCTCTTTGTCGCGGGGGAAACCTGAGTATAACGCGATTGTCGGGAAATTGGAGAGAAGACAGGGCTACGTAGCTTACAATAATAGCTTGTAATCTTAATTCCGCGTGCGCGACTCGCGAGAGCTATTACGATTACCTCGTCGTGAATCAGCTGTTTACATGCGCCAACCGCGACAGCCGAAGGCAAATCGACGTAACAAGTGCGCGGCGGTCACTTATAGTCTTATCGAGAGTAATTGTGAATTTCCCAATTACGCCAAATAATTATCGCGATCGAAGATAGCATTAATCATTCTGGGTAAAACCACTCTGTCTATACTAGTGTAATACATTGCAAAAAAAAAAACTTATTTATACACATCACGTGCGAATCACATTTTTCTTCTTTTTATTTTTAGCGATTTATATAGTCTATTTTCAGATATTTTTAATAAAACTTACGTTCTTCTAATTTTATGTAAATTAATATATCAAACAAAGTAAATCCTCAAAAAGTATCTTACACGAGAAAATTATAAATAAATTAATAAATTATACAACAAGTAAAACGAAATGTAGTAATTATGAAAATAAAAAAAAATATAATTTATATGCTTTAATATTCATATATTTACTTTTATACGTTTACAAATTTAACGACTTTTTTCATCCTTAGAATATCAACGCAATTTAATCCGCTAACCTCGTTCGATTTTATCTTGTGACATTCTACATGTACTTTGTTGCGAAATCTCGACACGACAACAATATCATTTAAACATCGCGATTGCAACGACGTGGAACGCACTGGTAATGCACAGGCATCCATCGAGTGAGACTTTATACAGTACCTGTTACCGGATGCACACTTCTAATCAACGCCGGTTGCTGTTACTCAGGCGCCGTGCAGTCGCTTTCTGACTCTTGTCTCGGAGCAAATGCCGCGCTCAGTTCTCAATTCCCTCCACGAAGAAATTAGATCAAATTAAACTGAAATACAATAAACCTTGAGATTGCCGTTAATGAGGTTAAAGCGAATAATTCGACTACAATAGAGAAATTCTCGGCAGCGTTGCTCGGTTTTGTCTGCCGTCGAGCGTCACCGAGCAAGCCGCGACACGGATACGCCGCTTTTTCGACGACGGTAGAAAATTATCGCGAACTGTGGTAACCGAACGATCACGTAAGAAGAGATATCTACCGAACGAGACGCAAAATAATAATTCGAAATAACGAAGAGAGCGACGTCGCGCGCGCGTTTGAGAAAAAAATAAAAATTTATTGAAAAATAAAACTTATACTGTTTCCACTGTATTGCGATTATCGAGTAGCGCGCGGCAAGAGAAACGTACGGGAAGACGCGATTACAAGAGAAAAAAAAAATACAAACACGGAATTGCAATCGCGGGCCTGCGGGTATGCAGTGACGGCAGGAACGGCTGCATCCGCGAATGATAAGTGTTAACGACTGTTGGGTGTAGGTCAGGAGAGAGAGACCCCGTTGATCAAACAACATGGATGTCTCTTCCATTAGTTGAGATTTACTTTCCCATTTAGCGACAGTCCGTCACGTATGAAAGTCGAGTTGGAGGTGGGCACGGTTGTGCCCTCGGGCCACGACAAACATCTGGGTCATCGCTATTGTCCCATATTTATGATCGTTTGACATTTTGGAAAGAAAAAAAAAGTCGAAGGAATGTTAGAAATGTGGATTCGCGCGAGCAATGGAAATTTTAGAAATGGTAGAGACGACATGTCGGAACACAGTGAAAACACTGTGTGTGGCGCGTTTACTCTTCCGTTTCTGACCGCGCGGCATCGCTCCGCTGGTCTACGCAAATGCGCGTTGTGCAAGGGGATCACGGTGAGGAATAAAAGCGACGAGGTGTGAAAACGAGACCGCGGAGCCACGGTCCGTTTTCTGGACGATCGGCCAAAGAAGGCGAAAGGAACCGGCTCGCGTGAAACGAGTCGCGATAAAGAGAGAAAGAGAGAGAAAGAAAAAGAATAGAGACGGCAAAAGGGAAAAAAGCAAGCGCAAGAGTTTTCCGCTCGTTGAACGTAACACGCACCGCTTTGCCACGATTCAGCGATTCACGCGCGCGCGCTACACTGCAAAGCGGCACATTATGCAACGCGCCTCTTCTCTTACTCAATTGCGCGCTCGATCGGTGCAGGCGCGCGATAAAGATTGCATTGCCAACTTGTCAAAGATACGCGCGTCCCGAACGATTCGCATTTTCGTTTCCGTTTGCGAAGAACTCGAGAGATGAGCATTGCGCGAATATTCCAACAAATCATTCATTAAAAGTATAAGTTTTTGTAAAATTTAATTTTTGTTCAAAGGTAAATTATCCTTAATAAAAACCATATTAATTTAATCACGGTAAAATCGACGTTGTTATCTTTCGTTCTCATTATCGAGCGCTTAGAAAACTCGTTTTCGTCAAAATTCGATTGCTTGCATGCGATAATCATTTCAATTCATTAAAATCTTTTTAATTTTAAATTATTATCAGTCCCCATATTACGTATTTCTCAATCGCATTTATTAATTCATCGAATATTCATAAGTATAAACTATTTGGTGAATCACTTATGTACGAATATGTCAAACCTCACAAATTGCGTGACGGTATAATAAGGGAGAACAAAGATAACTATATTGTTTTGTGAATCGGACAAAAAAAAATTGTTTGCACGAATTCTATACGAGTCTTTTATACTATATTTTTACTATGACTGATTTGTATGATTACACATATGTTATCTGTATACATAAAATTTAACTGGTACGTTCGACTTTCTCACATGTTTACGTGTACTATCAGCGAAAATATTGACGTATGTAAGAGAGAGCACTCTACATGAAGAGAAGATTTTGAAATATAACGATAAGACACACATTCTACTAACAATAAGGTCGGGGCTATAGTTCGCGCCAGTAACAATCGAACTTCGCTATTGAAACGATCGATTCCTCTCTGTGGAAAAATCAAGTAATTTGTGCGAGATGTGACAGAGATCATTCTTAGATTCGAAAAATAAGATTCAGTTGTTGCGAGTGCCGAATACAGAGGTTGAAAATTATTGTGTTGCATTTTTACTTTGTTGCATACATGCAGCTGCTCGCTGCAAAATACAATCCGAATTCGGTTATAGTTAAAAGCTATTGTTTTCCTGTTACAGATGAACCAGCAGTGCAAGGTATGCGGAGAACCAGCAGCCGGCTTCCATTTTGGAGCGTTCACTTGCGAGGGTTGCAAGGTGAGTCTTTATATAGAATCGTTTTTTGTTGTTGTTTAAAATATTGAACATTATGACATATTTATAAATAATGCAAGTTATGAACGAACTGTGGTGCAATTAACGCAAGTTTCATACTGTATTTTGCCGTCATTAAAAACACTGTGTGCAACGTAAACAAAGTTATTTCTTCGGAAATGCAACGAGTGTAAAAAAATCAATCTTGAGAAAAAAGCGCAGCACGGACGAATAAGATCGAGAGAAGAGAAAAATCTCGTTTTCGGTCGATCGCTCTTAACAGTCGGAATTTTCCTCATTTGTTCGCGTTTTTTTTTTCGCGGTCGACGCGACACGCCGCCGCGCTAAAGCGGAGAGCGACGCTCTTTCTCGCGGTTTCGCAAAGGCACCGGTAGCGAGCGATATCGCTTTCACGAGCCGTTCCGTGGCCGAGGTTAAACGTTCGGTCAAGCATGCGTGTCAACCCCGAATGTGCAGCGCGAGCGCACGCGCGGGTTACAAAATAAAAAAAAAAAAAAAAATACACCGAACCCGATATCTTCTCGTCGCGTGAGCGCCGAAGAGCTGTGCGCTCGAAGCGTGAGGCTAGCGAGAAAAACACGAGAACGGCAGGGGGAGAATCGCGGGGGATCGCGCGGAAGAGGGAGAGCTGACATGCTACGATGGGCCTGAAAACGAAAATAACGAAACGAAACAATGTCGTGCTGACGTAACCGTGAACTAGGGCGGAAACAATTGTGGCGGACAAGTGCGAAGCGCCGGAAACGGCGTCTCGAGGCGGCCCGACGATCGGAACGAAAAAGGGGATCTCTCGCGTGCGCGCATAGGACCCTTCTCTTCTTCTTTTTTCCGTTGATTAACTAGTCTTGATAATAGTAATGTAAATTTTGTTGCGCGTGAAAATCACAAACATCGTAACAAACACCGAGCGTTGTTCACTGTGAAAAGTAAAAACCCAGCAAAATTAAAAATACGAATTTGTTCCGAAATTTGAATAAACTTTTGTCTTTTCGAACAGTTTGTTTAGATTTTTTTTGTTTCGAAATCAGTTGATTTTTCTTCATCGTCTACACGCTAAATCCAACTTTTCGAGAATTCAAAAATCGTCCGGAGCTAATGCGCTACGAAACAAGTGTAGAGCCGTGGCTTCTCCAAGTAGGACCGTTTGCGTAACTTCGGCGTGCACGACGAACGCGAAGGGGGCGTGCGGTCGTGGCCCGGGGAGAGGAGAGCAACGTAATAACGGTAGCATTTTCTCAAT
Source organism: Pseudomyrmex sp. PSW-54 (assembly GCA_014825495.1). Lineage (NCBI taxonomy): Eukaryota > Metazoa > Arthropoda > Insecta > Hymenoptera > Formicidae > Pseudomyrmex > Pseudomyrmex sp. PSW-54. The sequence goes on from QVNX01002966.1 coordinate 10,399, forward strand.
TGTGTCATCGCTTCTGAAGCGTCGCGCGCGTTCCTTTTCTTTTTCTCGCGTGAAGTTACGTCGCTCGGTGGTGGAGGACAGACGACGTTAGACGACGAACGTTGACGGCGAAAATAAGTGGAACGCAATGCCGGCCCATAGGTCTCGGCAATGCGCGCATCGGGACCACCAGGCCGCAGGAAGAGCTCGTTTCCAGGACAAACGAACCAGAAACGATTAATAATATAGCGTGCGTATGTACGGGTAGAAAAAGCGAAAGTGGACAACGCGGCCGCGTGCGCGCGCGTCCCTTTAAACGCCCGTCGATTCGCAATGTGATAGTCCGCGGCGTGTCGAGCGACATATAAATCGCGGCGATTGGGAAATTCTAGCTATCAATTCAAGCGAGGCGAGCCGAAACTGCTGTCTCGCAACAGTCCGGCTGTAAAAAAAAAAGCAACAGTTTGCAATATAACAATATCTAATACAAAGCTTATTTAAAAAAAAAATCAAACATACAATTAATATAATGTGTTAATATATTCTTCAAGATGACGTTCATAAAACCTCCGTCGCGTAAACTTTGTTTCGAAAAAAAAGAAAGTAAAGTGCGTCAAAACGACGCTATTTATTTTGGTCAAAATGTAAAGCAATGATGTTTGCGTTTTTACCGGTTTTTCTACGTAAGAGCGCAAATACACAAAAAGGGGGAAGGATCGTTGTTCTCCATCTCCGGCACAAAAAAGCAACCAGCGCGATGTCGGAATCACGTGGAATTGCACCATTTGGGCAATTAGCACGAGAACAGCAGGCCGCGCACGCGTCTCCGAGCGTCGACCTCACCACACCTCCCCCACCCCCGCGCTCACACGGTATGAATGAGACAACGAGAGCGTACGGTTACACGCTAACGACTCTGCCGTTGTACTTGTTACAAGTGTTACAATGCCGTTGCAGTGTCGCGCTGTTGTTTTTTTAAACCTTTCGACATGTCGTCTCCGTCGGAACGTGGCTTAAATGATGATTTCGCGATGACAAATCCATAACGAATCGACGCTAATTAAAATTATCTTGCAAATATAGTTGTAAAAATACGTACGTGCGATATATAAAGATTATAACAAAAATATTCCCAGTAAAAACTATGTAGCGGCACAACTCTACTTTCTTATATAAAATTTACAGAAAAAAATTTTAATTCGTAGAATTCTCGTATGTAATTTAATTTTTTTTAACTGTTAATGTGTGATCAAACACACATTTTCCATAAACCTATAACAGAACATAAATTAATCGATTTGTTTTTGTTATTTTTTTTTTTTTGTTGCAGTCGTTTTTCGGACGCTCGTACAACAATTTAAACAGCATCGGCGAGTGCAAAAACGGCGGCAGCTGTATAATAAACAAGAAGAATCGTACCGCGTGCAAACCCTGCCGGTTGGCGAAATGTCTCAACGTCGGGATGTCCAAGTCCGGTTCGCGCTACGGTCGCAGGTCGAACTGGTTCAAAATCCACTGTCTGCTGCAGGAGCAGAATCAGCAGGAGCAGAATCAGATACAGCAACAGCTGGAGCAACTCCGTCCGCATCATTATCATCCGTCTGTTCTCCGTGAGCAGCAGTTGCAGCACCAGTTGGCGCAGCAGCAACGCAGGCCCGCGACTTCTCCCAGCACTCAGAGACGGGGAGACGAGAACATCATGCTCGGTCTGGACGAGTACAAGAACTCGAACTCGCCCAACGTTAGCTCGCCGAGCGGTAGCTCCAACAGCGACGGTTCCGTCGAAATCTCCGAGCGAAGTTCGGCGATTTCCGCACACTCTTATCGGCCGCCGCATCCGCTGCCGCTGCCGTTGAATTTTCACCTCGGTATGCCGTTGCTGCCGCCGCCTTTTCTGTCGCCGTCCAGTATTACCTTAGGATTCTCACCCTATCTGTACGGACCGCAAGGCGCGTCCCATCCTCTCGTGATGCATACTGCATCCAATATGTTGCGACACACACCGGGAACGCCGGCGATCGAAGAGGTAGTTGATAGTTTCTCGAGGTCGTCTGCGACGACAACAGTCACGACAGATCCATCAAAACCCTCCACGTCGACTGCCAATGCTGATCTTTGTGACAGCAGCAATAACAACGACGAATTCTATTTGAACCCAGCTCGCGACAAGGACCGAGCACCGACGCCGAAGCCGCAAAGTCCCGAGAATCGAATATTGGAAATGAGTCCTGAACGAATAATTTCGTTGCCGCAGGACGATCCGATAGATCTCTCTATGAAAACGCAGATTGACGAGGATAGCGACACAGAGTGCTCGTCCTTGAAAAAACCAATGGACTTAACGACGAAACCTTAAGCTGATCGAAATCAAATTCAAAAAAGAAACAAAAATTGAATAATTTCAATCGTTATAGGCTGGTTTTTTGTTATTTTGTACGTTAACTCGTACAAATTATATATGTTTGTAAATAAGAAAGAAATTGCGTTGAAAATATTATATTAAAACTATTGTTTGTTGAATATGTAACGAGAACAATTCTTTAAGTATTACTACACTGATCGGCAGTGAATCGTTCCGCGAGAGAAAGAAGAGGAAAAATAAATTTCTCTTCTATGCGTCGATCTCTTTCCGATGTCGATCAGCTAATGATAGCTGATATAAAACGATATGTAGAAGAGAAAAGTCCTTTTCTTATTGCAAAAGTAATTTATTGCTTTCTTGTGTATATTGAATCTCAAATGCGAATTATATTTGCGGTGTGTACTTACAAAAACATTTTTCCAGAAATAATATCAGAAAATATATAGAAATCACTTTTCATTAAAACTGTATTGTAATAAAAAATAATATACATATATACTTATATATTTTTCTAACTTCATAAAAAGATTTCTTAATAAATTTCCCATATAGAAACTATGAAAGATCATGAGAAAATGATGCGCGCGTTTTCTGTTTCAAGAAATCAGAAAACAAGCCGCAAGTTATATATAAATATATCATCTAATTTGCGTAGGAAAACCGAATTTGCTATTCTCACTATGTTTCACACAATGCAAACATACGCGAAGGGAATTGCTGGACAGAGAAAGAGAGAGAGAGAGAGAGAAAAAAAAAGTAAAGAAAGCGAGAAAGAAAAAGAACGATACAAAACATTTTGAGAGTTACTCACGTGTTGGTATCGCGAAAATGCAAATTCTGCAGCATCCAATCTGTAATTATCTTCTAGCACGCGTATTATCGTATCCTCTTGTCGAACTCTCGCTATTTCCTCTTCCCGTTCCGGATAATCCCGGATCGTGTGTGCGCACTTTTGCTTGCGAACGCGTCCAAGTGTCAAGCCTTGCGGAAGAAAAAAAAAAAAAACTATGACACGCGACATCTCAATTTCGAGCGAGACACCGATCGCGATGTTGTTCGCTTGCGTAACAGCCAATCAACTTTAACGAGATTCCGCCGTTTTAATTAAAAAGCGCGCGTGGTGCTCGATCGCGCGGCAATCACGAAGACAAACGACGGAGAACACATCACGACGAGCGTCGCGTCCGATGAACACATCAAAGCGCGTACGTGTGTAATACGCGTGTGTGAATGTTTACGCAGCACCACGTTGTACACGTTACGCTACGATAGCTATTTTATCTTTACAAATGCCTATGCCGATGTCACTTCCGTCAATATGTTATTCTAGTTAATCTTCGTTACGGAAGCTGCTACGAGAAGAAATCTTGGAAATATTGACGCGACACGATGTATTTATTCTCCTCTTGTTCATTTGTTTTTTGTTCTTCTTCAAAGAGGGATAACAGAACTGTCATTCGGTTGTAACTCTCGATGAGGACAAATGAATGAAAAGAGGTTCAGACTTCACGGTATTAAGTTATTATGTAATTTGTATCTCCTTCGAGATAGGATTCACCGCGAACGTCGAGAATCTCGGGGATATATATCTTTCTTTTCGCGAATTTTATTTCCTCTCCTTTCCCTCACCCTTTCCCCTCGTTCGACTCAAGTCCTCACAAGTCACTCACGGGCGATATACTTTTGTCCCGAGTGCTAACATAAGCGACGAACACAGCTTCGCTTTTAAGGCGGAATCGCGATACGATTTGTAGACCCGTTCGCGCCGACCGGTAGTGCCTTTCTGGAATTTAAAACAGGCCGCGCGCCCAGGCCGCAGAGTGCCGCGCGTAGACGAGAAAATCATCCGAGTTGTGTAGTATCGACTACGTGTCGCGGACACGTTTAATTCTTTGAGATTTTCATCGAGGAAAATATATATATATATATAGATTGAGAGAACCTGGTAACAATTGTATACGCGATGGTTCTAGTAGTTCAACATACAGTACAAAAGTTTTCGCAAAATCAAACACACACTACGCGATGTAAATACAATGATCTCGCAACGAATTAGAAATAGTCGCGTTGATATTAATTATGTAGGTGCCAAAAAAGTAAACTTGTGCCTTGATACAATTGATGCCAAGCTCTCCTGCATCACAGTACTATCTTGCGCGAACGTAAGATACATTAACACATGCAATTGTATAAAATGCAATTTTAGTATAAAATTTGTACATATATATATATATATAGGGGACAGATGTATAGCGTTTTTTTTTTCCTATGTACTCTTTTTGTTTCGTAGTAATACATCCATCTCGAGATTCCATAGATGTATGACTGTGAAACAGAGAATATTTTACAATTATTGTTGATCACTGTTGACGTCGCGTCTCGTTTTAGGCGCTTCTTGTAGATTTGAACGTAGTCAATAAAGGGCCAGTATTGTATATCACTATGTAAGAAAAATCGTTTTATTCCAATTATGTGCGTACGTATGCGTGTATACAGTTGTAAGTTATATACATATATAATATTAAAAAAAAAACATCGATTAAATATAATAAAAAATAAACATTTATAATAAAATTATCTATTTATATAACAAGAGCGTTTATTATATTTAATTGATGAAGTAAATATGCGCGTATAGTCAGAGGTGCACGTTTACATTAAGAGACATGTACATTGTTTTGCATGTATTGTTAGATAATATTGATAAGATGGGAAGTTTGTAAATAAACTTTGGCATGGCAATAAAAACAAACAACGGCATGGTTTGTGGGAACGGGACCGGGGCCAGTAAGCACTTGTATATTGACACATAGTAACAATAAAATGTTGTTATTTTACCTCTTTTCATAAAACCCATTAAACGGCCAATTCGGAATAGAAAAATTGTCCTTTTCGAACGTTTGTGATGTAGTTTGTGCTAGAAAGAATTTGAATTTAAAGTAAATTACATTTACAAAACTATTGTGATCTAAATTTTTAGCGCGTAAAGACCCAATTTATACTTTCGGATTTTTCAATGGGTAATGAAGCATTATTATATAGATAAATTTTACTTTTCATTATATGTGCGATTCAACAACAGTGTCTAACTTGCAATTAGAAGACATTAGTAACACCTACCGCACGTGGAGTCATAGCAGTCGATACTAGTAAGTCTTGTTATGACGTGAATACGAGGAATTGAGTCTCGCATCTCGACGTTAATGTATACGCGAATTCACGGCAAAAAAAAAAAAAAAAAAAAAAAAAAAATAGTAATGTCAGGTGACAGATGGCCGCATTTAGTCGTAATATATCTCGATATGAATATTCAACGCGTACGTATGCCAAGTATACTCGGACGGTTTCATGAATACACACATCCGCGTTGCCTTACGTATGCTTTTCGCAATGTTCTGTTTGGCGAACATACAAGTCGTGCATTACGTACAGAGCGCGGAAACGTAGGTATACGTACTTTTGCCGAGACTATTAAAAAGACGATTGAGTATGACATAAAGTATCAAAAACGATCTAATATTTATTTGAGAGATTGTTACACAAAAAATATCGTATAATTATTACACGTATAAAATAAAATAATCAGTCTTTGAATTAAAATGTTTTAAAAATATATGTACGTGTATAAAAGTGTGGTTTTCGTGATAAAAGTATAAAAAAAAACATCCTGCGATCGGCTCGGATGACCGGGTATTTTAATATTTCGTAACTTTAAAAGTATAAAAGTTTCTCGTCGTTTTAATAATGTATATCAAATATATATATATATATATCAAAATATAATATATATCATGAATACAACATATAATAACACTTACATGAAGACTTACTACGAGAAAAATGATGTACCATTGCAAAAGGTTTTGCAAGTTCACTTCAATGATTGGATTTAGGAGCAGGGTGGCTAGGAGTGAATACTTCATAGTCGACCACTGAAAAGTGATAATCGCCCATAAGCAGTTGACTCGAAGCGTGATCTCCATCGTAGCTGTGAGGAAGATTGCTGTAGCTTTCCTTGTTGACGTTGCAGTTGCTCGATATAAGCAGATCGGCTCCGGCGCCAAAAATAGGTCCTATGCTGCAATGCGCAAATTACATTAAATCATAGTAAATTGGGACAAAAACAGGTGTGAAAATTATGTATACATAATCGCGGATTCTCACTCTGGGTGGTAGCAGATTGCAAATGATTTTTTTATAATATCAAATTTCGTCGGCGGCACGTCTTGATTGTTCGTCAACGTGAAAAGGAAACTCTTGTCCGAAGCAATATATTGCGCTTTGGAATTGGTTTTGCCCCATGGAACGTCGCTGAACCCTCCGCATATTTCACCGCGTACTCCCTGAAGTAACAAATAACAGAATTCGTGTTTTCTAATGAAAACACAAATGCTGTGAACAAAACTTTTATTATACGTACTAGCACTATCACGTATGTTGGACAGATGTTATCGCAATGTCGATGAAAAGAGATAGCGGAGTAACCATGAGTAGAAGCCCTGGAGAAAGATCAATGTGTGGTTGTACAGTTATAAGTCAAAGTTTGATTTTTTGTGAATTCTTGAAACTCACCGATAGACCAAACGCCAAGTTTGTTTAGACACGCCGTACCACTGATTCAGGAGCCGTTGGAAACCCACTTTGTCCCTGAGGATCTGCGAGCCCGGAAAAAGGAACGGACTTACTCGCGGCTGCAGCCGCTTGTCGGAGCATATCTCGGAATACTTGTTCGGCAGAGCTGCATACCTATACCTAAAGTGAAACGTCGAAATCGAAGGCGATACCGCCACACGGTTGGTGCCACCCTTGTTAGATCGTACCTTAAAAATTTTGAGCCGCTCGATCGATCGGGACTGAAAAATTCGTACCTCTCCAACGACATCTCTATCGGCACAGCCCCCGTCGGTTCCACTTCCTCCGCGAACACCTGGCTGTCGATCAGTAACAGTCGTACGTGATTTATCACACCGGACAAGTGCTGGCACACTCTCATGCGCTCCTCTTCAGTCCAGTGCTGAGTAGGCTGCGTCACTCCTGCCTAAAATAGCGATGCTTGTGATTTAAAAACCGCATCTTTGACATTTTTGAGAGATATCTTTAGAGAAGAAAAAAGATTATGTATCAAAGTAAGCAAACCTGATATTTAGCCCAATTGAGAACTGCCCGCCATACCTCCTCTTCTTCTAATCCGAGATAATCGGATGATATCAATTTGATTAGGGCGTCTTTTGGAAGATTACAGAATGCTGTTGTTTTCACTGTATCTACAGCATTTTCGCCAATAAAGGTAAAACATTTCTCAATGAAAGATGAACATGCTGCTTTTCCACCTAAAGCATAAAAAATAACAGAGATGACAATATAAAACATAAATGATAAAAAAATGAAGTTGATAGTGAAGTTGATAGATGATAAAAAAATTAAATGATAGTTTCAGATATTTAGTAATTTTTTAAATTATTTTAAATTGTTATTTGTATATACTGATTTGTAAATAGTGAACTAAATACTGTAAATACTGTAATTAAATCAAAGAAAAACCTTTAAAAACTTCTGCAAATAATTTATAAAATATTTCTATATATATATATATATATATATTGAAAACAAAATTTTTTTATTTAGTTAGATAAGCAAAAATAGAAAATATTTTTAAATACAGCAATGCTTATTGGTTTTACAAAAGATACTTATCTGTTTTCAGAACATTTAAACAAATGACTTGATTTTTGTCTTTTATTGTTTGTAATATGTATTTCCTCAAGTATCATATCTTTACTAAAGATAGAATTTTCAGTTTAAATTCATATATTTTAAATTTTTTGAGGATAATTAATAAAATAGATAAAAAAACAATGTAATTGTATGTAACAAAATCTATTTAATACTTATTTGTACACATTTCTTTTATCTTTCATAGCTTCACACGTAATACATATTCAGACTGAGAGTTTTTTACATACAAACTTTATCGTCATAGTGCAAAATATGACATTCAAAATGACATTCTCATACATATATATAGTGTATTCAATCACGCAATACAGTTTTAATCTCTATGGAATCAATACACATATGTCCGGAAAGTCTCTTTTATATAGTCCAGAAATATCAAATTATGTATAATTCAGGACAAAGATCAAGCTCCACGCCGGGTTGAGGTTATGTTCGTCCCGCGCCGTTAGTTTGTTCCGGGACTGGTATTCTGTATCAACGTGATATTGTCACCCTTCAACATGATTCGTCCGAGCGGCTTCCTGTTCTTCGTCTTCATGTGATATTCCTCGGCGTCGTCCAGCACCAGGTTCATATATTCGTCAAAGCCGACGATGTGACCCTCGATTCGCAAGTTTACGTTCTCGAACAGCCAGACTTGTACGCGCGAGCGATTTTGCAGATATCGAAATATTAGGTTGATGGGCTGAACCATCACCTTCTGTACCTTTTGTGGTCCCTTGTACGACATTTTTGTGTCTTGTTCAAAAATTGACGAAGAACAATAGTCTTCACAAATTTGTTTTTACTGTGGTTTTGATATCTGGGAGGACTGGAAGAAGCGTGGGACGCCCAGTGATACCAACGTCAACAAATATGGCTATGTTCTCTGCAGTGATGCTGATTCTAGTTTCTTTTACCTTATTGCGTGAATTGTTGCAATTAATTGGTTATTGCAAGCATTATTTCCTAATTTTATCAAAATATTTTGAATATTTCTCTTCAATAAATATCATGCTGCAATTATTTGCTTATTTTTGAAGCGATATATGGTGATACTTCGATTCTTCTGATACTTCGAGAATCGAAGAACGATATTGCGATTCTCGAAACTGAGTGGTCGCTATGTAGTGGAACCGTTGCGGCGACAGTACAGAGTCGTGTTCGAATTGCTCCGTTTTTTTCGCGAGTGTTTCGTTCAAAAAAAGAATCGCGTGCGCGATAAATTCTTACGAGAATCTCTCGCAAAGTGGTAGACGTGTGAAGTAATGTGTTAAATATCGCGTACAATTGTCATTATTGTAACATTACGCACTTGTGCGCGCAGTGAAATCGCGACTTGAAATCTACGCGATGTGTTTTTACGTGCTCGAATTGATCCAAAAATCGTGTGCATTTCGCGTTTCTTCGTCAAAATGGAAGAAAAGTGATGTCGATATACGATGATTATTAGGTATTTTATCATTTTAAAATTGCTTATGTGAATTATATATATATGTATATATATTTTCTCTCTTGAATGGAAAAAAAACAAATAAGCGGACAAACATTTTAAAATAGCGCACTTTTGAGATTTTATATCGCGCACACACACACATTGCAAATGTAAATAAAATACCAGCAAAATAATATCATTATTAATACCGGTACATATAACATTCATATATCAAATTTTAGGTTAAAAGAATTCTTAAACAAAGAAGTGTGTGTGTGTGTGTGAAGTTTGTCAAACATAGTACATTTCTTAAATTCTATATATATATTTTTTATATTTTCTCTATGCACAGGCGATGTAACGTAGACGTGCATCGAGATCGTCCGTAAAGTGCTGCCGAGAACGTGAAAACATGATGAAACATGCAACCGATAAAAACGAGTTCTTTGTTTCTCATGGTGAGTAATATTTTTTATGCGGAGCTTTACACGGCTTTTCAAGAAAATGATAGAACTACTCAAAAGCTGTCACAGTGCGCAAATCGATATTGCTTTACTGCATGTGTATGTAGAACAAAATAAATACCTGGAACTCGTTCTTGAGCTTCCAAAGCGGCTGTTAAAAGCGCACACGCGTTTCCAGGGCTTAAAGTAGTGGATACATGCTCCTCGCAACTTCTCCAAAGTTCCTCGATGCCAAGTTCCTGGGCCAGTCCTAGCATTTCGAAAATTCCGCTATCTTGTAGTATTATCTACAATCATTTAGTTAAAGAAGATATAATTTAGGTCGTTTAGCTTTTCCGTTGAAATACGTTATATATAAATATACAAATTCTTTTAAATTAATTATATCACTAAAATATCATTCAAGTTATATAAGGAGTTTTTCTCGATTTTTCGCGTCTCATTACATCTTTGCTAAATAAAAATATATATAATCGTACTCAAATTGAAATAAAAAAACAATGGGGAGAAAAGTGTCGCGTTTAAATGTGTGATAAAAAAACGATGTTGCAAGATCACGTACGTCCGATCTTGTTAACTGCGCGCGCAGAGCTATCAAATTGCATAATTGATACCCACCATACCGGTGTAAATGTAGCGAATAAACTGGCGAAACGTTTCCGGATGAGCGTGCGGCATTCGCACCGGTGTCGGATTCCCGGCGGTGCCGATCCTCTTGGCGGCTGTGAAATTCTTGCATCTGAAAAATGAATTTTTGTTTTTTTTTCGAAAATAACGCGACAGTATTGATCGCTGTCGCACATATACCGAGCTTCGAACAATCTATGACTCTCTGGCGCGTCTCCCCAAAGCAAACAAGTGGCGCGATGCTGCATCACGCTAGTTTTCGCACGGTGCCTCTCGTTATATTACGAAAGAGCTTAATTGACTTCGTCACGAAGCAGGGACACACGAAACCGAGTCACGACGGCAGAAGTGCGCTCCATACCCACCCTTAGAAAGGCGTTCTTCAGAAGCACCCTTCCTCCTGCGTCCCTCCCTCCGCTAGGAACAAGATAGCGAACGAGAGAATGCATGGATCGAGAGAAACTTCCCCTATCAAGTGACCTATTAATTGTTCGATCCAGACCCTTCGATTCGTACGACAAATTGCGCTATTGGCGTAATGAACGCGAAGATATGCAGGATAAAATAGATTACCAAATTCGGATGGCTTTCTGTGTAATTGAATCGAATACTTCGACAAACTTTGACAAAGATAATTTATTTTGACTTGCACACACCATATATGAGCAAATATGCATAAATAAATTATTTATTATATTATTTGGAATATTTTTTCAGACACTTTTAAAAAAACGTAGTGTATGTTCTCTCTCTCTCTCTCTCTCTCTCTCTCTCTCTCTCTCTATAAACGCGTAAATAAATAAACCGTTCGTGATATGGGCAAATATCGAGTTTCTGTTTTAATCTATTATTCGAGCGCGCGTAACTCATTTTCAATTATTAACATTGAGTGTGTATAAAATTCTGTGTACGCAATGCAGCGCGATATAAACACCTCGCGCGTATGTGTTACACGTTCTTTAACAATAGTGTGACGCGACGAACATGTCGAAACTACAGAGAACTGATGTATAATTAAATGAGAAATCGAATAAACGTCGCGTACAGAAAAATACAGTACGACATTCCAACGGTATCCTATTGACCCCCTCAATATATCGGATCGAAATTGAATTTACGAGATGGAGTGTTTTCCAACAACGCGAAAGGAAAGAAAGAAACGGGAACAGCTCGACTACTCGGTACAAGAGCCCGATCCGACGGACGAGCGTAAATTGATTCGTTTTTCAATCGACTCAGACAAGCTTTGTTTTTATTCCGCGTGGTCTTAGCAACGTTAATTAGTTTTGCAGACAGTGTTCTGCGGAAAGAAAAAGAGACTCATGATAATTTGTACTTTGATAACGAAGCTCGAAAGTTAATTCCGTTAATAGTCCTTACCGTGTTATTCTTACCGTCTGTTATTTTGCGAATATATATTCGTCGCGTCTTCGTTAATATTCCCTTTTTTATTATGTACTAACAATTTCTTACTTAAAAAATACTCTGTATTATACGCCCAATTATCCGACTTCAATTAGTTTTATCCGGAGTTTAGAGATTACAAAGTATAATTTATATATATTGATATTTGTACTAGATGATTCACATCAAATGTTATTATTAGTTCACGATATAATCGATCAATGTTAATTGTGTTCATTAGATAACTGATACATGTAAATTAATACGATGTAACGTATGCATTATTATATCTTTTCGTATGTAACGTATGCATTATTATATACCTAGATTTCTAATCGATGTCTGTAAAAGAGACAGAAACATTACAACAGGAAAATTTAAATATCTATAAATTACACAATTTTCGATAAAATTTCATCATGATATTCTTTTACTTTAGAAAATTCGTTTGTAAAATTATTTAGTCGTAATATTATTTAGAGAGTGTGAAAGAAAGAAATTGAAGACTGCAGGATTGTGTAAAATGCCGTGCGATCGCGCAAAGTACATCGGCGCTTTCCATCGAATCAAAAAAGAATTGTGTCAAAGGCCGTAGAAACGCAGCAGCCTTTGAAGTCACGGCTTAGGTCGCGAACTGGCGCCGGATGAGAAGCACGCGAAAATATATAACGAAACGCTTAGGTCGCGCGAAGAAGAAACCCCGAGGTAAAGTGGATGAAAAGCACGCGGAAGTACAGACGAACGGTTCCACTAGTCTCGGTTAAGCTGAGCGTTTTCGACGGACGTGGCAAAAGTTTCGAGCTCTCGACGTGAAACTCGAGAGTGTTGGCAATGCGTACAAAATCAGAGAAGAGAGGGCGAAACGATGTTTATCCGCGTAAACTGGTGTTTCGTAAACTGTGGTTTTACAAGAAAATATTATATATATACGAAATTACGTGTGTTGCGAAATTTCTTAATCTCGATAACGGAAAGTCGCATAAATAAATTACAAATTGCAAATTTACGTGTAATCGTAATAATAATCATTAAAAGACATTACGATTAATTTCTGTTTCAAGAAAATTTAGTTGTTGTCTTTTGTATAAAAAAAAGATGGGTATCGAGTGTGCATTTAGTCAATGTCGCAACGTATCGCAAGCGATACGTTTATCAGAGCAAAAGAAAAAAAATACTTTACCGTCTGATTTTTTCCCCTCGACATCTGCGATTGTCGTCTAACTCTTCAGCCCCATTTATTCTCTCTCTATCTTTCACCGGAACTCTATCGAAGTGACGATTATCCGGGAAAGAAGGTGTGTGAAAGGGATCGATAATACGCGCGCTCTTAGAAAATTTTATTTCCGCTTTTTTTCAGCTAGACTATCTCGTCACGGGCAGACGAGTCCTCGAGAACGCCTCTTTATCACGATTTTCAATGCGAGAGAGCATCGTAAACTGTCGTAAAGAGTTTGGGCGGCGCGGTAGCACGCATTGTCCGTTCGTTTCGACCGCGGACATCTGTCACGAACACGCGTAACTTAATTTTCCCGAGCCTCGCGCTGCAGCGAGGCACGACTGAATCGAGTACAGCGCCGGAGGGTGGAGATGACGGGACGATGACAAAGGTCTCGCTGTTACTTTCCGCGCCCGATATTAAAGGGATTCGCGGAAATGTCATAATTGACTTTACAATTAGCGCCCGTCTTGTCTCTCGATACGCACGAGCGCGCAGTTCCTCGTCTCATCTAAATATCCGTTCTTACGAATCCAAGGTGAGAGAAAGAGAGACATTACGCGCGCGGACGAGAGACACACGTATAGCTATACGAATCCCTGCGGGATTCGAGAAAAGGAGAGCCGCTCCTCTCGTTCTCTAACTAATTAGAACAACCGATCGATTCTCTTCGTCGTGACTGTCTTCATAAGCTGTAACAGGGCTCTTTAGTTAAGATTCATTGCCGGCACGAACTCCGGCGCCCCCACGCCGTTCAATAAGTTGCTGCTTCTTTCGACAGAAAGTCCCGCGTTTCTTCCCGTTATTTCCAATATAATATTTCCCCGCGCGCGCGTTACAAATAACGAGCTTTGTTCTTTTCTATCTGCAGCTCGCGCGAAAGGAGACATTTGTCGTGTTTTTCGATGGAAATAAAGCGGCTTTGCATTCGCTTTGATGTCGCAAATTGATTATTGATGTGAACGGTCCTTTTTTTATACACACCGTTTCATTTCGCATTAAATTCAACTTCGATTATGATGTACATCGCGTATTTGCAAATTTTGTCACTAATACTCACACAGCACAATAGGTGTACGTATTGCGAAAATGTTTTCTTCATTGTATTCAGAAATTTGTATACGCGCGTGTATATTGAATTTTTCGTGACGTTTAATCGCACGTGACGATTAATTTACGGGGTTTAAGCTCCCTTAGGAAATCTCTCTCTCTCTCTCGCTTGACAATATATCTGATGTGCGCGACGGAACGTTGAAGCAAAAATTACTATTGCAACAAATAATCCAGTTACGAATAATCCAGTTCCCAGAGGGTGTCACGCTTGGTGTTCATTTATCGAAGTAACCGACTGCATGCAATTTCGTATTTCTGTCGGGAATACTGAGAAAATATAGCTGCTCCACAGAAATCATCTTATCAGGTCTTGTGAAACATAGCGAGTAATTCATCGGAGATTTATCTTCGAACGAGTCACTTATCAAGATTTCTAATTACCGTAATTACGTTGTGTGACGTCATATAGCCACATATTTTTCTTGACGACAGAAGGTTTAAATATTTCTGAATAAATATTGCCTCAAAATTTCATCAAGGCGCTAAAAAAAAAAATCCATTCGCTCGAAACATCTCGGCATTTTATTTTTCACGCGAATTAAGGGCGGAATGAATGTTTTCATAAATAATGGCTCGTTAAAACCGACCTGGCTTGAAGTATTATTCTGTGAGCATAGACTGGGGTCTCGTCCCTTCCTAGGAGAAACACGATATCAGCTGAGTCCTTATCCTCGGAGAGCCGCGCCAGATCCTCCAGTAGTCTCGGCACACCAGCCAATCCCGCTTCGCCAGTCATCCCAACAGCACCTGCCGCCGCCGCAACGGCAACGGCTCTAGTTCCCATTGTTTCCGTGCTTGTCCCTGTACAGGTAATCGTTAATCAAAAGTGAATTAAGTATAACAACGTCTTGCGTAATTAACAAAACAAATCCTTCAAGAAACCAACTTGTCCGCGTTATAAATACCGCGCGTTGCGCGCGTCTTTCTTAATTTCTGCATTAAGATAATTATTTATCGTTTATAAAATTAATTTACGCGTCTGTCTCCTCTGGAACCTTAATATACCGGGTCTTTTCAATTAAAAAATATTTACGTAATACATATGTGATAATAAATAAGTATATAACTATATAATTTTTCAAATCAATCTTAAATCTCTCTCCAAAATATAATCAAAACACAATTTACTCTAAAGAAAGCGTTCATTTATCATTTATTTCTTATTGCGTCCCCGTATAGGACGAAGAGAAAATCTCGTAACAGAGGACAACGCCAGCAATTTGCGATAATCCGAAATTAATGGCGCTGCAAGAGCGGCAAGAAGATGACAGTTGCGCGCGCGGTCCAGCTCGAGGTTTTTTGCGAGATTCGGTCTCGCGTCGCAAACGCGGAAATTCGCGGGCGTTGGGAAAAAGCGACAAAACCGATTAAGGCACAATCGGCGCTAATTGCGCTATTAATATTTGATTTGCGCGCGCGCTCGTTGGTATACGTTCGGTCGATCGCGCGGCGCGCGGCGAAGAGGGATTTTGTGTTTCCGTGGTAGCACCAATGGCGGGGCCTCCTGATTCCCTTTTAATTAGTCCGGGTTTTGTAGTTTTCGAACGCATCGGTCGCGTCGATTGTACCGCGACACGAGAGCTCGTAATCAGTGGCAGTCATTTACTCTCCCCCGCGACGCTCCTTTCCCACCGCGCTCGTTGTCGTATTCGCGGCAATGTGATTTGATTAAAATGTCATTGCCAGGGATGCTCTAACATCTCGCGTCTCTGATGATCCCATAAAGAATTAATTAGCGTTTAGATTGCACGAGAGAAGCTCGTGACAATAAGCGTGTAAAATTGATCATTACCGCCTCTTCGCTGTGGGGGGCGTCTCTACGTCTTATGTATTTACATAGGACGTATGTACTTCTCGTTGATGTTCCTCCGGGCGTGATATGCCTGTAAACTTAACGATGTGTCAAACATCGTGCTGTGTGTTATCATACACAGGTGCATACAAGTTTCTAATGCAACATAACAATAAACTTAATTTGCAATAACCGTCACCGTAATATCAACAGGTTCACATGATATATGAATATTATCGAATTAATTATTAAGAGCGTTTGGATATGCTCGTGTTTATTTCATATGCGCGCACATACATGAAATAATGAATGTTCTATAACGCGCGAATAAACACATCCGGGATGATTACAAATCGACTAGTATCTATCACACATTGTAACACTGTATACAATTCCGCGGCAATAATCGACTTCGATTAAAGAAATACGATTTCTCCGTCAGAGACCCGGAAAATCCGATGTCGCGAGCGAGCGATCGATGGGTCGATCGGGCGGCGCTCACCTTCGCACGCGACGAAGCCAACGAGACGTCGAGAGCAGCAGCAGGGACGAGAGTGTAGTAGATCACATGGACAGAGATGATCTGAACGATAGTCGCGTGATAGTCTTGCAGCACCGTATGTCTTCTCCCGATTGCCGGATCCTCCGCTTTGGAGCGTTCTCAACTTCCGATCGGATCGACCCCGCCGGAAAAAAACTATTGCAAGAAAATCTTTCGAGAAGATTTTATGCTCCTCGAACACGGAATGAGCTCGATTTACGTGCGCTGGACCAGACTCTCGCGCTCGGTTATGCTGCTTCTCGACGCTCTCAGGGGCCGGTCGTTCTCTCTTTTTCTCTCTCTTTTTCTTTCTCTCTCTCTCTCTCTCTCTCTCTCTCTTTCACTCTTTCTACCTCCCACTCTCTCTTTCGCTCGGTCGCACTACGGTTGAGACTTAGGCGCTCCTTCTTCCACCCGCGTTATTCCGTCTCTGTCCTATGAGGCCCATACTCCCGCAAGATCGCTGCTTCTTGGGTCTCCCCGTTGTTGCCAGATTGTTTGTGGATCACACGGTCGAAACGTGTTCGCGGTGCTACATACCCGTAAGCTATGTTCCGTCGTCCTTACAGGTTCCATTATTCCTCCGTAATTTGCTCTTTATACGCACAAATTTAATAGATTTATTTATATTCCTATATTAGAAATATAAAAAATTAGAATTTTATGTTTGTTAAAATAATAAAAATAATTTATGTCATTTATGTACTAGTTAAATATTGTAAAGACTTTCAAGTAACAATATGTTTGGTCAACAATTTCCAGATACACTTAGTGTCTCTCTGGAGAGAAAAGATTTCCGCATACTTTCGAGTTTGAGGTTTCGTGACAGGAAAGAAATACAGTTAGGCTCGAAGCTAACATCGCTTCAGAAGTGGGTTTGCATATTTTGCGGTTTGAGATCTTGTACAATGCGAGTTTATGTGTTCTTCGAACGATAAAGACCGTCTTATTCAGTTAAACCACGTTCGATTTCTTTTCTTTCGATTTGAAACCAATGACCGGAAACCGTGAGAATGAGTTGTGTTATATAATTATTGCAACTTTAAGAGACGTTTTTTTTTTTAAATATTTAAAATCCAGAACTACTATGATAAAACTTGAAGTCGAGGTTTTACGTGTTGTCTTCTTTCTAAGACGCAATTAATGTAATGGAAATAATACATACCAAATAGCAAACAAGGTAAATCGTAATATTATACTTCCATATAAGGTAAAAAATAAATATATAACTTATATAAATAATATAACTTCAATTATATTTTATCATTCTCTGGAAATGTGAGATTTCAAACAAATAAAAAAATCCATCTTATTACATACTCTTTTTCCAATCTCTTCTTGCTCTTTTCAAATAAATGTGTTCTTTTTTGACTCCGCCGATATTGCAAGGTTTGGCAACTATATAACGGACATAGTGATCCTACATTCAATTCCAATAATACCTTTGCACATCAAAGTGGCGTTACCATATGTTTTGTATTGGTAACGCCAACTTTGTATGTAAAGGCATTTACGATATCTACTGTATGTATATATATACTTATTGAAGATATATATACCGATAAATTTATAGAGAACCGATATTTTATTTAAATTGAAATAAACGATCGACGGTAAAACAGATTTAAGGTTTTCACGATCCTCGGTAGATGTCCAACATGGATCATTGATTGAGCAATCGGAGAGATGTTACAATACAATCGGATAGTTGTTATGTGTTTTTATTATTATCGAAAAATTGAAAAAATCTTGTAGCTGTCAAACGTGTATTTTTGACAGTTCGCGGTTACATATGTGAGATACATAAAAGTACTAGTGCGTGCGTATGTCATGTCTAATCAATGAAATTTCGCGTAAATAGAGTTTGCCACGTCATTGAAATTGTCGCGATGTTAATAACGTCCTGGTTTTCGTTCCGTCAAAACGAAGTCGTAGCTGACATGCAATTATCGCGAAAAGACCTTAACTATCCTTTGGGATCAGGGGCCCGATAACAGTTGTTCGCATCTATGCGAATTCGATCTCTTAGCAGAATTGCATTAAGTCATTTACCGCAACGACGGGAATGTCGAGGGACGCGAATAGAGACGAAGCGAAGAACACGTATACAACGAGAGAAACGAAGAGAAAGAAAAATGCCTCGCGTATATAGGAGTTTCCCAGGACGGATCGGTGCGATCGAAAGGAAGAGGCTTAGCAGACACGGAGAATCGTTTTGCATAATAGATTCCGTGCCGCTTGCACACGCTAGCTGCAAATAGCAACGAATACCTCGGCGCATTCGATGTAACAATCGAATCGGTAATCAAGCCGGTCTCGATAATCGAATCAGATCGGGTACACGTGTAATTGAAATTTCACAGTCGACCAGCGCAAATACCGTGGCGCGTGCAACCATTCTTCGAAATTACGCCACTAAATTTCGTTTTGCTTGTCGGCGACAGCGATGACCGCTCGGACGGTCGGAGGACGGAAATTACGCTCACGGGAATTCCAATAGCAAACACGTGTTCGATCTAAAGACTAATATAAATTCACACGGATAAATGATAATGAAATACTAACTTTTCTGAGAGAAAACTTACACTGAATATTTGAATGCGAAACGACAATTTGCCGCGAGACTTAATTAGAAGTGATGAAATCTTAAAGTAATTTTCTACCGCACTAGGTTTTTGTCTATTTGAAGTTTACTTGAAAAAAAAAATATATACGTAGCTTCCGCACATTTCGTTTGCACTTATTATACTCTTAAATTTAATTTGCCGAAAGCCTCTACCTTTCGATGTTAAGCATTTGCCAGTAATTAACGCTGAACGAAATTCATTAAATAGTTTATTTCATTACTGGCGGATAATATCGATCTTTCCGCGAATATATGTAATTGATAAATTAATTTCAAGCACGTTATGACTTTGCAGAATTTTCGAGGCGAGAGATGAAAGTAGTAGCGGAATAACAAATGCGTCTTCTTTCTTTAGCCGTTTCGAAACAATAGCAATCGAAACACCAGGCAATACGAGAAGACACGAGTATTCTCGATTTAAAACGATTAATTGCCATAGAGCAGGATAGACACTCAATTATCCCAACCACTCTCGTAACGAAGGCGCTTTTATTCCCCGGGACGTAGCGCAGTCGGTATTGAAAGGGGGGAGGGGGAGGGTTTGGTTCGGTGCGAGGGTGCAACCGACGCGGCGGGTTTTTAACTTGAAAAAGAAAGAAAACAAAAGCGACGGAGAACGAAGAAAGCGCGTCGGTGAGTCCACCCGCCGTTGCCTCCTTCGTGCAAATTGACCCTAGCAAAGAAAGTTCCTTTCGCAAACTATTCGTCTTTCTATATATATATATCTCTTTCTCTCTCTTTCTCTCTCTCTCTCTCTCTCGCGCGCAACAACCACCGCCCACACTGCCGGCTTTGTCCTGGAAGTCCTGCGAATCTGTGGAGCATGCACGGCCGGGATAACGTCTCTTGCAACTCTGTACCGAGCGAGGTCTTTATTACCGGACGGCTTTCTTCTCTCGATATAAGTCCCGGAGCAGAACCTCGAATGCTACATAATTTTCTATAGCCCAGAAAACCTTGTCTTCAAGCGATCACAACGCGGTCTATGTAATACGCCGCGAGTTCCGGGAATGTCAAACACGGGCTCGATATATCAGACGTGCACTAACATCGGTTAGGTGTAAATCACGCTTAGTCTCGTCTATCCGCGCGCGCGCGCGTGCTGTACTGGACGTGCGTAGAAAGTGTCGACGCAGATGACTGATGACGCTCGTAAAACTAAGTGAAAAAAGCGCTTGTAAAGTCCGCAAATTAGAAATGAAAGTACGCGTTTGTGTGAGCCGATGGTTTACGTCCTCTTTGCATGCAGAAAGCGCCGGCAACAGTCACGCTAATGACAAATTTTGAAATTAATTCGCAAGCCCCTCGTCCGTATGTTCTATTCATCTTATGTTCGGTGGCGCAACGCACACACACATCTTTCTTTCTCTTTTTTCCTCTCTCTTTCTTTCTCCCTCCACGATGTTATTACGATGTAAACACAAAACTCGCATCACGGAAGAGAGATGCAACGATGACCTTCCGCCGTGTACACACCTGCCTTACGAACGTGCGCACCCGGGTTTTTTTTTCGAAAGACGGGACACACAGAGAATGCGTAATACGCCGGACAATGCTCGACACGCTTTCCAGCGACTTTGCTTACATTCACGCATGGCCCGCGCCATTATCTTTTCAAAAACGTCCACTTTGTGCCGTTCGCGCGACCCGCCTGAAACTTCCGAGAGCGGTGAACGATCTCATCCCTCTCGCGGATATGAGAAGTTCTTAATTGATCCTCGGTGCGTCGTCGCCGGGAAATCATACACGTGCGCGTACGTTGCGAATTTCATATCGACGATTAATCAAACGGGAAACTAGTTTCAACCCTCACCCTTTTTCCCCGGATGATGTATCGCCCATTTGTGACTTTTCAAGTGCCGAAGTGCTGCTGCGCATACAGCGAACATAAGAACGCAATTTATATATTGAATCAAGTACCAGAAAGCGCGCGGTTCGAGTCATTACGGACGAATTAATAAACTCCGCGCGTAAATGTAAAAGAATTAATTTTATGTATGAATAGAACAGGCGAATAACAACATCTTCGGGAGAAGACATACGTTGTGCATTCATCGTTCAATCTCGCAATGAGAGACGCGCTTGTGAAAGTCGACATGGCGCAACGCGATAGACTGAATTTCGCGTGCACGCGACGAAAATTACGCGTGTTACGCGACACGAGAGTGGATCGTCCGTGACGTACGAACAATGGTCCAGTATGCAAAATAAACGCGGCCGTCGCCGCGCTCGACAGCCGAGTGTATCTCGAAAACGGACGAGGCGTTCCGCGCATATAATATTCGGCGGCGCGCTATTGTGGCCGCTAATGGAGAGTTCGGAGAGAGAGAGAAAGAGAGAGAGGACGGGAAGGGCGGAATGGTGTGGAGGAGAGTGGAATATCGACGTATATTTCCGCTTACGCGTCAACGCGACGGGCGTCACGGGCGCCCCTCACGCCCGAGCCGGTGCTAGAGCCGTCGGCGTCATAGAGCTCGTGGAGAGTAGAGCGCGTTCTGTCCCACAGGACACAGGACGCTCACACGCAAATCCCGCCTCTGTCACGACGAACGCGAACGCGCGCTTGACGCCCGGGTTCTATCTATCTCTCCGTTTCTCCTCCCCGCGTCGTCCCCTCTTGCGTTTTGCCACGGCTATTATGCCGGCGTGAATGGAGTCCGCGTTCGAGTACGAGATTCGAATCGGCGCGGCGGCGAACCCCGGCCCACTGTCGACACTTCGCCTCTGTTCAAATTGTCAATAGAGAGTGGGGCCCCGCTGACGGGGAAACGCGGGAACCAACGCTTCCCGACAATGGAGACTCGCGCGCGCGTCGAGCACTAAGTTTTTTTCCTCCCGGTTCCGGTGACGGCTGCCGCTGTCACGGCGCACTGACACTGACGTTGTGCTTGAACGAAAAGAGATATCGACAGGAGCCGTGCAGATCGGTATAACGCCGGATCGTGATGCACTACTACACACGGTGCTGACGCGAATTATCTATATCTGCATATATTCACGGTTAGTTTATCGAAGCGACGAACCACCAAAATTTCCACGGGATTTGTAACAGAGACCTTTGATCCCAGAGGCAAAGCGGGTTATCTCCCGTTCTGCGAAGAATCTTTCGTCCGATTTATTTATTGCTAAAGTAATAGTAGGCGTTAGCAAAATTTTTCTCTAACATAAATTTATTGATAACGAACAATGTAGCGTAGCAGAGAGAAAATATTCACGAAAAACTTGATGTGTGTACTGTAACATAACAAATTTTATCTTTAAAGAAATTACTTTTTCTCATTATCCATATGTTTCGTATCTTCGACGCGTAAATCGCTAACAACTGGATTTGTGCCGGTAATCGAAAAAACGGGAACAACAAAACCGTAGTTCGTAGATCAAATCGCTCGCGCTATTCCATCCTTGAGTTAATCCGATTATTTTCTTTGATTCGCGATTGCTCGCAGGCACGCACAGCAGATTACCCTCCCGAGATCGTTCCCGTCGAGAGCGATTCGCGTCGCTCGTGACGTCACGGGGGACGAACGGATGGTGCGCGGGATGGTCTGCGAGATCTCGAGAAGCAGATTTCGAAACGTGATTGCGGGTTGCCGGCGGTTGCTCCGGTTCGTGCGCGTGCAACTACCGAAACGTACGAGACGATAACGAAGAGCGACTTAACCCCCCGCGGCGACCAATTGCACGCGAGAGAGGGGCTCGAAGAAATGCCGGGGGTTCTGCGCGCGCCAATGCTTTGTAATGGCAAAATTGTTACTTCATTTTAACTCTTGAACGGTTCCCGTTAGTATTGTCGTATATATCCGGACAATCACGCACTCCGCCGGTGGTAAAAAGGAACGTTTGCCCTTACTTTGTGAGTTCCGTTCTATGGTGAGGGTCACTCAACGATCACCTGCTTGCTATAAGAATTGTAGCACAATTGGAGGCTCTAGAAGTACAATCTTCGATCGAACATACATTTTACTGATATAAATTAAAAGTTATCTTTAGTTTAAAAATAAAACTCGAGTTTGTAATCATTTTGATCACAGTATAATTATTTCAATATAAAATATGCAAGCTTTTTCGTAGACTCTTTGTTGTTTCGTGTGAACAATTTAATTCTGTTTTTCTCGAGTATAATTATTGTAGTTGTTATTGCGCTGCACGGTAAACTCATTTTCCATATTCGTTTGATCAATAGTTCGATCGCATTCTGTGCTCGCGGCCAAAGGTCTTTTTTTTTTGCGAAGGGTGGTATCTGCGCGATTTCAAGAAGGCGGCGACACTCTCCGTCGTAATTCTCGTTTCGAAGCTGCCGGGTAAAACCACTAATGCCGCTTCCATTATAACGTCACATTCGATTTAGCATACTGCTTTGGTGTACGACGGTGAGCCTTTTCCCATGGGGTGGGTTGAGTGGAAATGCAGAGAGAAAGAGAGAGAGAGAGAGAGAGAGAGAAAGAAAGAAAGAGAGAGAAAGAGAGAAAGAGAGAATTCTGTCATATATATCTGTACATATCGGGGTTCAAATTTCGTGGTGTAATTTCAAGACCACGCGTCTTTCATTTGCATTTATTGCTTTAAAAATAACCGCATCGTTTTACTCATGTATATT